>ML975341.1:0-54556 GCA_010015605.1 Decorospora gaudefroyi
TGCAATCAGCAACTATACTTGCAGAAGAAGTTAAGAAGCTTCGTACAGCTAACGAGCGCCAGCAGCGTAGGAGAGACCAGAGGCGTCAGTATATAGCTCGCGGAGGTGTTCTCCAGGCGCAGCAAGGCCGGCAGCTCGCTATAGAGGCAGAAAGGGTATTCGCAGAGGTAGAGCAAGCTCAGGCTACTCAAGGACGTAAGCGCGCGCCGCCGACGTGTACAAGATGTTATGTACAAGCACACACGCGGACTCAATGTAGACAGTAATAGACTAGCTAACTATAAAATTCTATCCTATTATCTTATGTTATTGTGGAGCTATTAAGCAGAGCGTCGCGTTGATTTTGGTGGGGTGGCCCGAGGACTGGTGTGGCCCGAGGACTGGTGGAACACGTTAGCGTAAGCTTAGTCTTAGCCAAGAGCGATAGTCTATTTAATTCTACGTTAAGTTGGCCAGTGCAAGGCACAGCGGCGATCAGACTTTACGCTCGAGATCGCAATTCATTTTCACAAAAGAAAAAGTTGATGAAGTCTTAGAGTTCTGATCACAAAAAAAAATCTAGCAGCGCGATAGCGTATAGGGCCATCCAAATCTATCCTCACTGTCAGCTCCTAAAGGCTAAGGCTCGCACATCCATGATCCGCGGGTCTCCCATGCACTGGACACTAAAGAAGAAGAAGAGAAAAACAAATCAACGAAAGTTCTGTCAGAACTATCCGTATACGTGTTTCTGAGAATTTGGCGAAGAAATCAATGGCTGTATATATGATACCTAGGTAATCACAGAAAATCCCTTCCCGAGCTACAATTGCCCCATCAACATGAGCACATTCACCGGGGCCCTGCCATACAGCAGAGTCCTCAAAAATCTCAAGCTTCTAGACTAGCACGATGGCATATGCAGATATTACCGTCTTGAGTATATGTTAGTTCTCATTGCTCAAAGTAGCTTCAGCGGGCTCTAGAATTTGAGAACTTACATTAGTTGGCGCGGAGTAGCACGTGTCATCGGTAAAAGCTTCTCCGATCTGATCCAGACAGCCACCGTCGGAGTACAGGATGACCTTGTGTCCGGTAGCCTGCAGGTTCTCCATTTTCACGTTGTGCCAACCGAGTACGCTGCCTGTGCAAAAGAACTCCTGATCGTCATGACCGCTATAACGCTCTGTCCACCAGTCGTCACAACCAGATTAGTAGAGGTAGAGGTTCCTGGTCGAACGGGTTAGATATATTGCACGTAGGTTGAACTATGGCCAAATCAAAAGATAGAAATGCATAATAAGAAACGGAACGAACCAGATATCCCAGTCTTTCTGGCGTCTTGAGACCGAGTTCTGGCTGTCAGCCGGAAGTGCAGAGGCAAAGGTGGTCGCAGCCAGAAGAGCGATGAATGAAAGCTTGGACAGCATGATAGCAGTGGTAATGGTAATCGTACTGAGAAAGCCGAGGTATGTTTCAGAGAAGGACTTGCTGTTCGGAAACGTGAAGACTGAATTGCAATACTCAGTTAGAGATAGACTGATGATCTTTATATCCCGTCGAGTCGCCCTCCAAAGGAGATTCACATTGGGCGTATGTATGTCGATGTCATAGATACTACCTGGCGCGTAACTTGGCTTTGCGTGTACGATTGTTTCGATTGTGCGGCGCGCCTTATGGTGGATTGGATCTGATCCCGATCTGGGCTGGTCCTTGGTCAGCTGATGCCGAACTACATGGATTGTTAATTGGTGAGATTTACATTGGGCATATGTATGTCGATCTCATAGATACTAGGAGGCAGAATCCTTTCAAATCCTTCCAAGTTCATTGCTCTGTCCCTTAGCGGAAGGTTGCAATCTTTGGAATCCCTCCGCGAAAGGTGGAATCCTTTCAAATCCTTCCAAGTTCATGGATATATCCGTTAGCGGGAGGGGGAATCCTTTGGGATCCTTCCAGGTTTATGGATCTATCCGTTAGCGGGAGGGGCAATTCTCTCAAATCCTTCTGCGTTTATGGCTCTAACCGTCAGCGGGAGGCGCAATTCTTTCAAATCCTTCTACGTTTATGGCTCTAACCGTCAGCGGGAGGCGGAATCCTTTCGAATCCTTCCAATAATAATGAACACACAACTAGTTCCTGCAAAATGTAGATGATCGTTTTTGTCTGTTACATCGTCGCTCTTGGCTACTATAGATTCGAGAAAATCTTATTTGCTGAAATGTTGAATTTGCAGCGCTTTCGTGCCAGAGAAAGTCTAGTTTTATAGCTTCCAAACTGAATAAGAGATTTAAGCGAGAAGAGACGAAGTGAACGGTAAGAACGATTATCTACGGTACAGTTTCGCCTTCTGTTGAGCTGCATAATACCTTGATGGATCTATAACAGCGATTCAATGTAATAAGATCAGCTACCACGTCACAAGACTAGCTCCTTTACCTGAATAGTGGCCCATACTAGTTCTCGACTTCTACACAAGCCCGGGCGTCCTTCTGCAAACCCCGGCAAACTATGCTAATCCAATGACGTAGATAAGGCAGAAATGACTCTGAGGCATTGATCCAATGATGTAGGAAAGGTAGACTCCTTGAGTTTCGGGCTCGCGGCTCTCAGACGTGCAGTTGTGAAGTATAAAGTAGCGCACCTTACTCTGCAAAAAGAGACACACATGGTCATTTCCAAGCTTCAATTCATCAATATCAAATTCACAGAAACTCCAAAATGGTCGGCGCACACTACCTGAGTGTGCTTTCTAGCCTCGCATCTATTGTCCTTGCACAGGACCCATTTTTCATGTGCACCGACAACTAATGCGAAAGTTGCCCCTCGGTGGTCTCCAGCACTGGTACTGGATATCCAGACTGTGTTATCTACAACTCCGAAGACGTGTTTGCCAACCAAGGTTTCGGGGGTACCGAAGGAGGGTAAGTCCAGAATGTGTTCTACTACACTAAGATCTATCCGATCAAGCTCGTTTCGCTAATCTATTCTTCCCATGCGCAGAGGTTATGCCGTTTACTTCGACGTGCAGTCGCATGAACCGGGTTGCGCTACAATCGTCAAGTCCCCTGCTTCAACGGACCTTGTAGGCTGTGGTGCTGCTATTGCCGCCTTCAAACAACCTGCCTGTGCTCTCTTGAACCTCGAAAACAGCTTCATGATCCAGAGCTGCTGTGGAGCAGATTGCGACTCCGCTGGAGGCAAGATGATCCGGGGTATTGGAGAGATGGGAGCTGCGCGTTCCGTACTTCTGGATGGACGTGGTGGCGAGGCGGAGGGTGAGGTTTGCTGTAAGCTCATCTTGTTGCACCGGACTGAAGCTGTAGGCTAATCAAGTGACAGGGCCTATGATGAGTGGAGACGATGTGGCGGGAACGTACCGCATTATCGTTGGATCTTAGGTTGATGGAACGCAGGCTGGGGAAGAATTTGGCATTTCTAGGAGAATGATCAATGTTGGACAAAGCCATAACGCTCGTTGGATTTTCACAGTGTGGCTACTTTGATACAACTGTACTTAGTGCACTTCTCGTGTGCATCGCAATACTACCTGTCTTTTCCGATATGTCTTTAACGTCTGGTGTGCTACTAAGGTCTTATTAGACTCTTGCAATAGAGCTTGCTAACCCGATATTCTCTAACACATGATTATAATGGTTAGCACTACGGAGTAGTAACGCATAGATTTACCGGGGGGAGATCATAGATGGTAGTGGAGATAAGCGTGGGTTTTTATCGAATCAGGAGGTGGGGGAGATGCCACGTTCCGGAGCCGTCCGAAAGAGGGAAGCGAGCACACGACATTCGCTAGGTAGGTACTCAACATTGCTGCATTGTAAGTACTTGACCACACCAGATACAGTATGGTTTGGAGGGGGAATCGCTTGTCATGCCGACCATGGCCCCCATGAAGGTGCAGCGGAGCCAAAGAGCGACTGCGTATGTTCGTGGGCACGGCGTTGGGGGTTCACGCGTGCGAACTGTGAACTGCGAACTGCGAAATAAGCTAGTCAGTAGTCGGAGGCGCTAAGACGGGCTAGACCCGCTTTGCACGCTTGGGCCATCCAATAACGTCACTGCCAAATTCAAGGTGAATAGCTCGCGCAAGTCCGTCCTGCACTTCTTACCGTTGTACCAGCTCCCGTTTGCACGCCTGCTTGTCTCCATCCCAGTGGTTTGCTGCTGTACCCACACTTTGCACTTCGTTCTCCATCCCGCCATTGCTATCCTGTTCGGCGCGATATCGCAATGGCAGCGAATCCACCTCGCTCTTCCGGAGGGCCCGACCCGGGCGGCCCCTCGAATGCCTCAACAGCAGCAGCATCCGATAACCCCACGCGCCCAGGACTCGAAGCCGGGCCCTCGGCCTCTGCGCCGTCAAAGAAGAAGAAGACGCATCGTGGCGGCAAGAAGCGGCGCAACCGTCGCCAGTCGTTCGCCGCGACTGCGGACCTGGCTCAGGGCGACTCAATGGACGAACGTCCAAGTTTAGCCAGCGTAGCTCACAGCCAGTCCAGGGGCAGCAATAGCTTCTACCGCACACACAGCAATCTCAGCAACACGAGCCTCGAGAGCGAGGCCCTGCTGGACCACCGCGAACAGCCTACCATCCGAACCCGTCGACCGAGCGTCCCCATGACGTCCATATACCAGCCCAGGCCAAGCCAGGCGGCTATAAACTCTCCCCAACGCCTCCAAGCATCCAGGCCCTCGAATGCCTTTGGCCGATCGCGGCTCTCGCACACGCCGGAGGAGATCAACAACAGCGATGGCGACGACGATGACGACGACGCGGATGACAGGACGCCTTTGATGGCTTCATCCCAACGCGACATCAGGACAGGCACGAGCTATGGCTCTAACTCTGGCAAACCGCGAAGTAGCAAGACGTCGCCGCCGAGCCCCAAACATATGCCCATGCCTGAACATAGGCCGGACATGTTCACTCAGCACCACCACTCACCTACCAACCTCGATGATTACGATGTCAACAACCCTCCGTCCGTGCCCACCAGCCCGGCCTTCCAACCCAACGCCGGACTGGACGATGTCATGCTCCCGCCCGACTTGGATCGTCTGTCCGACCCGGGCCGACCTACCAGCAGGTCCCGCGACGCCTTGATCGACATCGATGAGCAGAGCCACACGGGCTCGCCTCCCAGTCCAGGCGACTTCAGACGTCGTATGACCACGACGGCGCTCGAAGATGTCTGCTTCCCGCACGACTCGGTGTCCGAACTGGGACATGAAGACTATATGAACGCCCCAGCAACCGGTGAGCCCACGAGCCGTCGGAGACGCCGTCGCTGGCCCGATCTTGACGTACTGCAAGCCTGGGCACACGAGGAGAAAGAGCAGCGAACTATGGAGGGAATGCGCATGCGCAAGGTCAGCGAACCGCTCATGGTCGAAGGCCGCCTGCGTCCGAAACTGCGTACTTGGCATCGCGAGGCGAGCGATGCGCCCTACCGATTCACCTACTTCAACGAGACATTTGATAATACCATTCATAGTCAGAGTATCAGCGAACTGCTGCAACCCGGGCAAACCTTCAGGAACCTGTTCGTCCCGGATCCTCCCGTCCTGGACGATACGAGCGGTGATGAGACCGATACGGAAGATGATATGCTACATACAGGCGCCAACGGGCATAGTTCACACACAACAACGAGATCCACTTCGAAAGGTGACGGCAAGTACTCTTCCGGAGAGCAGACGCGCTCAACAACTCCACGCGCGAGAGACACGTCCAAGCTCGAAGACAACAAGGCCGAGGAGGGCAAGCCAATGCGTTACGGCCCGCGGCCTGCCTGGTGGTTGGATGTCCTGTCGCCGACGGAGACGGAAATGAAGGTCATTGCCAAGACGTTTGGCATCCATCCATTGACTTCCGAAGACATTTTGATGCAGGAGCAGCGCGAGAAGGTCGAGCTTTTCAAGCACTACTACTTCATCAATTACCGGACATTTGAGCAGGACGAGAACAGCGAAGATTACCTGGATCCTGTCAACCTGTACGTCGTCGTGTTTAGAGAAGGTGTGATAAGCTTTCACTTCTCTATGACACCTCATCCAGCCAACGTCCGGCGCCGCATCCGTCAACTTTCGGATTACCTTGTACTGTCGCCTGACTGGATCTCGTATGCCATCATTGACGATGTTACGGACGCTTATGCGCCCATGATCCAGAGGATCGAGGAGGAGGTTGACGACATCGATGAAGCCATCTTACGTCTTCATTCGAGCGAAGAAGAGCAGGAGGCGGAAAAGGAAAAGTCATACAGTTACAACAACCCGCATTACAAGGAGCCACCAGAAGTCAAATCGCAACAAGAGACTGGTCGCGATATGCTGCGGCGCGTGGGTGAATGCAGAAAGAAGGTTATGAGCCTATACCGCTTACTGGGTAACAAGGCCGATGTCATCAAGGGTTTCGCCAAGAGGTGTAATGAGCAGTGGGGCATTGCACCCCGCAACGAGATTGGCATGTACCTCGGTGATATCCAGGATCACATTGTGACGATGACGGGCAACCTCAGTCATTACGAGAAGTAAGTCTAGCGGCCGGGTGGATTGGAAAATCGAGCTAACCAGCCTGTAGTCTCCTCTCTCGCGCTCACAGCAACTATCTGGCGCAGATCAACATCAGAATGAATGAACGTCAAGAAAAGACGTCGGACATTCTCGGCAAGCTGACTGTGCTTGGTACGATCGTACTGCCCATGAACGTTGTCACTGGTATTTGGGGTATGAACTGGTAAGTGGAATAGCCGTCTATGGAAGAAGCCATGCTAAGCAATCTCAGCCTTGTGCCGGGTCAAGACATTGAGAACTTGAACTGGTTCTGGTGCATCACTGGAGGCCTCATCGGCTTCGGCCTGATGTGCTACTTCATTGCCAAGAGGGTGTATGGCATCGTCTGATTGTGCCCAAGGGTAAAAGCATAGTTTGGGGGTTTCTTGCACAAGAATACATTGTACAACTTGGTGTTATAGGTGGTTCTTGTTGTCACATGTCGCTTTCGACTCGCTTTCGGCTCAGACTGTAGGTTTTAGATTGTAGTAGTACGTATATATTTTGGGTCACGGACACCCGCACCATACAAGTGTTGAGGGGCACAGGTGAACTACCAAGACTGTGATGATTCGGTAGGCCGCCCTAAGAGCGCCCTCTGCGATTGCCTTGTGTATGTAACGGGAGACCACGTGTGCCAAGTAGTTACCCGGCAAGCTAGCTAGCTAGCTGCGCTTACCGGAAGCTTTCATGCCGCCGGTGAGTACGGAGAACCTAGCTGAGGCACGACACCGGGGAAGTGTTATACCTGCCCAATGGATGGGGTGACTTCATTCATGAGGATGAGGTCGAGTCACCTATGGTGTTGACTGTTGAGGACGTGTAATAATGAAGGACACGGGTGCGTTTCACCGGATGGTGAGCCAGGGGTTCACGGCACGATCAATGGAGTGCTTGCTAGGCGATGTGTATCGATGCGTGTTGCGGAGAGATACCTAATAGTGAATGCAAACTGACTCTTCTCCGAGATAGTACCAACCATTCTATCCGTATTCTACACAATAACCAGGAGCTGATTCGCTAAGCGATGAATAGGCGCATCCGCGGGGTGCTGTTTTGTAGATGGTATCTACCCATGGACGCTTACTTCCGCTGCGTTATACATACATATTCAGGCAGGGTAAACCCTGGCTGCGTTGGGTTGCTTCCTTTTGGGCTTCGGCTGGCGTGCAACAAGTCGGTCGGCCGAGAAGTGTGAGTGTGTTCGAGAATGGGGCCGCAAGTGTTGAACAATGAAGTCAGGTTGCTGTTGCTGTGGTCGGGTCGCAGCTGGGCAGGCACTTGACCTGGACTCACACATGGCCCCACGGGCCCACGCACAGTGGCATGAGTCGTATGTCAGCCGCCCGCAAGCTCTATCACTATCTCTCACCGCATGCGGGGCTATGCCAAAAGACGATGGCGCGGCGTCCGGTGAGCGTTGCGTGCCGCAATAAGAAAGGTGTAGCGAAGGGGACAGGTTTCAGTAAATGGTTCGCATGAGGGCATCCATCAGCTAGCCGCCCGTCCTTGTTCATAGGGCTGCGACAGCGCGGTGAACGACTCTTGTCGGCCGGCACCACAGGGCAGGCAGACTTGGACTCAGATACTGCACTGCCCGGACCGCAAGCACACGTGTAGATGCAGATACAAGTATTTAGTCATGAAGAAGCCGCGCCCCAGCCCGCTGAGTTCCGCAGTCGGTTGAGGTGGTGTGCCCTGCCGTGACGTCAGCCGAGTAGGATACTTGGAGCCCTCCATGGCTCTGCCCAGCTTAGTCGAGAATCCGAGAATCCTGTCTTCTGACGCGATCGCAATCCGCTATTATTGACACTTGACGTCGTCTACCCTACACCAGTCCGCTCTCTTATTACCCCGCCTCTCTGCTACTCCCGCAGCAACTGCGAGCATTCGCGCATCCTCCAGAGTCTGTGAGTGCAAGGTGCGTTATTGATCGGCGCCTTGATCGACACCTGCGAGTACCCGTTCCCCCGCTCTCCGTCAGCCGTTCACAGTCACACACCCGCGACGACTCATAGCGACTGGCTGAGTAGACGAGCACCACATCCTGAAGACTACTCTACTACAAACATCCCCCCGCGCATATCATTATCGCAGTGGGCCAGCTTCCGCACTCCCCGCGACTTACCCCCCACTACTCGCTGGTTCATATCACCCACTGCGCCGCACACCATGTCGGTCATCTACAAGCGCAGCGAGCGCGATCGTGAGTGGGAGGGCAGCTCTTCGCGCGGCGGCGGTGGTGGCTATACCACTGTCCGGCGCTACAAGCTGCCCGATCACAGCCTCGAAGAAGACACGTACGAATCTGAGATGCGCCTCGTGCACCGTGGCCGAAATGATTTCGACGACCGGCGCTCCGTAAAGGACTACGGCGCCGAGCGTGACGAAGCGCCTGTCCGCGAAGTAAGGGAGTACCGCTACGTCGACCGCTCGCCCTCTCCGCGTCGTTCCGAAGTCCAGGAGTATCGCATCCAGCGCAACTACGAGCGCGAGTGTTCCCCGTCTCCCGTGCGCAACGAGATCCGCATCTCAAGGGAATACGAGCGCGACCAGGACATCTTTCCCAGGGAGCAGCCGTACGAGCTAGAGAAGTACTCGCGTTCTACAGAGTACTTCCGCCCCGAGCCCCCGCCCCAGCCTTCGCCGCAGCCCATCTACATCCGCAACGAAGCTCCCCAGCAGATGCAGATGCAGCCCATCATTATCCGCGAGGAAGCCCCTCAGCCCATCATCATCCGAGAGCGTGAGCGTGAGCGTGCCGAGGTAACAGAAGACAGACAGGTTGCCCGTCCGCGCCAGGAAGACGAGTACTACTACGAGCGCAGGGTCAAGGAGCGATACCCCGATGAGAACTACTACAGCGATGACGATCGTTATTATCACCATCAAAAGGACACGTGGGAGGGAAGCGAAATCCACACCAAACGCGACATTGCCGCAGGCGCTCTTGCGGGAGTGGCTGCCGGACAGATTGTCAGACATCACCGCAAGAGGAAGGGCGAAGCAGCTGGAGGCAACATTGGCAATGCTCTCGGCTACGGGACGCTAGGTGCTGTGAGCGCCGTTGCGCTCGACAAATACAATAACCGTGACAGATCTCGGTCTTCTTCTTCCGAGCGCGGCAGGGGCGGCAGGCGTACCAAATCCCGTCATCGTAGCAAGTCCAGGGTCAAGGAGCTGGGCACGCTGGCCGCTCTCGCAGGTGTTGGCGCTCTCGCCTACGCTGCGGGACACAGGCACAAGAACAAGAACAAGCCGGAAACCGTCACGGTCATAGAAGACCGCCACGTGAGCAGGTCGCGCTCTAGGAAGGGCAGAAGAAGATCCAGGTCCGTCTCCGTTGTGCACTCTGACAGGGGTAGGTCTCGCAGCGCGAGCAAACACCTAGACCCTGAACATCGCAACAATCGAGCAGCGCAAGTCGGGCTCGCCAGTGCTGCCGTGGCCGGCCTTGTGCAAAATCGCCGCAGCAGGTCTCGAAAGCGTGAGGGCAAGCGCTCTCCCAGCCGAGTCCGCAAGGGTGTACCGATCGCTGCTGCCGGTGTTGCTGGCGCAGCGGTTACCGGACTGTATGAGAAACGCAAGGCTAAGAAGGAGGCTAGGGAGTTATCGCGCTCGAGGTCGCGCTCACGATCAAGGTCAGTGCTCTCCCGCCTTACCGGGCGCAGCCGTAGCAGGCGGCGTGGAAGCACAGTAAGTGAACCTGTCTTAGTAGAGTACGGTGGTGATCCCATTTACATCGATCACCCGGCGAGAAGCCGGAGCCGGAGCCGCTCCAGAAGCCGGTCGCATCGTAGACGGCGCCGAGGCTCCTCCTCATCTTCCGGCGGTCGAAGTCGCAGTCGGAGCAAGAGTCGAGCGCGGTCGGTTGCGGAGACGGCGGCGGTTGCTGGTGTGGCCGGTTTGGCTGCACACGAAGCAGCGAAACGACGAGACCGGAAGAAGGCCGAAAAAGCTGAAAAGGAAGCTGAAAGACGACGTGAGTCCAAACCTCGCCACTACCGAAACTAGCATGCTCAGACATCAACAGGCGAGGAAGATTCGGCCTACTCCACTGGAACCTACACTCCCTCCGATAGCCCCCGACCATCTGCGGCCCATCCCAACGATTCTCGCTATTTTCCTGAAACCAACTACTTCCCGCCACCTCCTACTGCACCCGTAGATCACAATCCCAACAATCCTTATCCCCCGTACAATCCCGCGGACTACCCACCAGGTCCACAAAGCACATACGACCCTAACCATCCATCGCACTACGTCCGCCCACAGGTCGATGAAACGCACCTCGGAAACCCGTACGCTCCTCAGCACCAGCAACATGATCCCTACTATGGTCAGCCCCGTCATCCGGATGACAACGTGAGTCCAGTCCCTGATCATGTCGGTAACGAGCACCATGACTTTGTTTCTGCGCGTGGTGGGTTTAGGCCGATGCCTACCCATGGAGTTGACAACCTTGCTGATCCACGCACAGATTCAGTAGATGAGCCACGTAGTCCAAGCCAGGCGCCCGAGGAGAAAACTGTCAAATTCGACCTGAACCCACAAGAGGAACCCTCAAAGGAGCCTTCGCCTGAGAGAGATGAAAGCGATCGAGATGACCATGGACCCAGGCGACGTAGGCGGCACAAGGACGGCGAACGCTCAAACAGTAGAAAGGAGTCTGGGAGGGAGCGAAAGAGGCGTTATCGTGATGATTCTCCTGGGTCGGACGCGTCGGATGCTACGATCGAGCTTCCCCCACGCTTTGATGAGCAGGGACGGGAGAGGCCTCAAGATCCGCTGGCAGACAAGCTGGAGAGCATCTTGCAAACATTTTTACGATAGCGTTTCCTGTTTTCCCTTTCGAGTGCAATGTCCTCCTTGCTTATGCTTGCTACAGATAGCACTCTGGTTGATGTTTTCAAACTTATTTCCACTTCTCATTTCAGGTTTCTGGGCGTCCGGGATATTGAAGTTTGAATTATGGATGACATAAACGAGGTTACGATATAACGAGAGGCATATCTGGTAGTTTTTTCCTTTTTCACGTCTGTTATCAATAAATCTTGCCTTGCAGTTTTCCTGATTCATGCACCTCATTGAGCAAAACATTGTCTACTAGGTTTGATGATAGATACGCTGGAAGCGGTCAACAGGATCGGTCTAATACGTGGTGAACGTGGAGGCAGAGGTGAAGGCCAGCTTAGCACGCTCACCATCCTCGAAGGCCTCGTGGTTGCTCCTTCCGCTAAATCGACGCTGCACGTCGGTAAACTTCACCGTCCACCCACTTCCTTCTCCCGCCCATCCCCGTATCCCCCGCTGCCACGCACCACCTCAATCGCCACTTCGCATCGTGTCAAACCGCTACTGCGGGCTCCTCAACATGCTCGCGCAACGCTTCCTCTCGTTCTTCCTGGCTCTGCTGACCTTGGTGGCAGTCGCAGCCGCGACGGCGTCGCCGTTTCTGTGCACTGGGTGAGCTACACCGGCAAGTGCTTTCTCCTCTAAACTAGCTAACGCGGATAGCGGCTCTATCTACTTCACTGCCAATACTGCCGACAGTCTGCTCTACCACAACCCAGATCTTCTCCATGATCTCTACGTCTTCAAATGCGTCACCACGGTCGTCTTCACTGCAGATAGTGGGGGTGACGCGGCTAATCACACGACGGTACTGGAACATGAGCGGGGTCTTGAAGAAGCATACAAGTTCATGAACGATGCGTCTTACCGGCTCGCGAAGACGACTCGAGACAATTCTGATTCAGAGCAGTCAGCCCATCCCGAGTCCGGCAAGGAGGAGCTAGTTCGCACAGAGACGATGATCAAAGTGGGCAAGCACAACATCACCGCCTCGTCACTAGGCGGCATGCCGAACGCGCAGATCCTCTACCTTCGTCTCCCGGCCAGCACGCAGACAGGACAGGGATACGAAGCATTCGGTAATGAGACGCTGAAGAGGCTGTACAAGAAGCAGATCCCACACATCACCACCACGGACGGAACTGCTATGTATACGCTCGATGATATGAAAGATGTCATTTCCACGATCCTTCGCGACAGGAAAGCAAATACCCTCCGGGTGTTGAACCATTTGGCATCTCTTCTCGCTGACGATGACGACGATGTCGAAGTAGAACACCCCGACCGTATTGTCTCCGCAAAACTCGTCGTGGACGTTGTCAAGGAAGAGCAGATCAAAGGCAGCATTCAAGCGTAAGTTGTCGGAGCTACATACACTGATTGCATTGTACTGTGTGTGACTAACGTATATATAACAAGATATGCAAGCGACTTCATGCGTAAGCTCGACGCAAACCTCAACACTGCCGATTTCAACGACAAGGCCGCCACTTATTTCGAGTACGCGAAGCGGGCTCCCGATCGAGTAAGTTCTACTTGTCTCCTTCTTCCTTCGGGCGGATTTGATGGCTAACATGTATGTAACAGTGCCAGAGCCTGAAAGAGTGTGCTGATCGGCTCAAGGACGCGCAAGCCGCATCGCATCCATACGACGAGCAGGACTACATTTCTCGCTTTCTCAAGCGCGAGTACTATGCTTCCTAGGTCTGGCATGGGAGCTCGACAAGCGTGCAGATGGGAATGTCTGACATTGCATGATGTATTCGTTGCTGGTTAATTTTTCGTTTTTATGCGGGGAAGCATGACTTGGTGGAGTCGGAGATGAATGGAATATACCGCCTGCCTCTTTTCACATTCGAGGGGATGGGCATGAAAATGACAAAGTAGCCAATAGGTTTGCTGTGGTAGCCCTGCCGAATACAAAAGATACGGCGCTAGCTACAAGACCTAGTGCGTTCCCCCGCTGGTCCGCGAAGGCAGCATAGTATGAAATCAAATCAAATTACCAAAGAAACTACTTTGTTTAAGTACTACAAACTCACACGAAGAAAACGATAGAGTCAAGTCTATCCCATGAATCTTACTCATTATCCTTCTTCCACCCAGTCTTACGCTTAGTATCAAAGTCCTCCTTAGCCAACCTCCTCGCACTGAGCATACTCGCCTCCTCTTCGGACAGCGCCAAGTCCACATTCGACGCAGACTGCGACGGCGTAACCGAATCACCACCATCGCCCTCTACCTCTACCGCCTCCCACGCCCGCCTCTTGGCCATTTTAGCCGCCAACTCCGGATCTTCCCCAATGCGCTGCGGCACAGGTGGAGGCGGTCCCTTTCGAGGCCCACCCGTCTTCCTCAAGCCCGTCCTGGCCTGCATCGTGCCGCTGGGCACCAGCACACCCGGCCCTTTGGCCTCTCTTACAACGGGCACATCTGACGGCGCGATGGCGCCGCCCAGCCGCACAAAGGGCGCGGGAGACGGGGCGGTGGTGGGTGAGAGGGGAAGTTGGGGACCGGTGGGCGCGTGTGGTATTTCCTGGGACTCGTGGATGGGCATTGCGCGGGTGCCGAGTTTGAAGCGGCCTATGTTTTGGGGGCCGACGGCGGGGAGGGAGTAGTTGATTTCTTTGGGAGGGGGGCTTGGTTTGGGGGCCGGTGGGGGACGGGGAGCGGATTTCTTGGTAGGGGGTGTAGGCGGTGGGGTGAGGACGGGGGCAGAAGCATCCTGATAGCTCCTTTGCGCCGCCTTCAGCATCGCGGATTCTCTCAACGCTCTCTCCATATCATCGGCCTTTTGCTGCGCGCGGAGGGCCTGCTCCTCCAAAGCCTTGTTGAGCTTAAACTGCCTATCAGCTTCCTCTCTTCCCCTGACCTGACGGTCGTGGTCTTCCTTTGTTTGCCGCTTAATCTCTTGCTCGCGCGCCTCCATCTCCGCCATCTTGCGCTTGTGCTCTGCTATACTTTCTTGCTTAGCCTTCTCCTCTGCCCGTTGCATTGCCTCCCTTCTCGCAATGGCCTCGGCCAAGCTCTGTTGTTTGGCCTTCTCCTCGGCTCGACGCTCTTCTTCCTCCCTCTGTTCCCGCTCCCTACGCTCCCTGTCACGAAGCTCTTGCTCAGCCCGTTGCAACTCCTCCCTTCTCGCAATGGCCTCGGCCAAACTCTGTTGTTTCGCCTTCTCCTCAGCACGACGCTCATCTTCCTCCCTCTGCTCCCGCTCTCTACGCTCCCTGTCACGAAGCTCTCGCTCAGCCCGTTGCATCTCCTCTCTCTGTTCCCGCTCCCTACGCTCCTTGTCGCGAATCTCTCGCTCAGCCCGGCGCAACTCTTCCTCCTTCAGTTTGGAATCCCGACGATTCTGTTCTTCCATCTTTTCTCGCTCGCGGCGCATGGCAGCTTCCTCTCGCATGCGGGCATCACGGAGACATCTGTTGCAGATGCCGTTTCGATCTTTGGTCCTGATTTTGACGCGGTCCTTGATATGGGGGTTGTCACGATCACATGGGACTTGTGTTTTCTGGAAGTAGGGGCAGTTTTGTGTGTCAACGTGGTCTTCATCTGGATGCCCGCATTCCGAGGTATAGATTGTGTACTTGCACATAGTAGGTGTCGACGGGGCTTGTGCTTCTTCTTGGTGTTGTTGATCTTCGAAGTTGGGGTACCGAGAAGGTGGTGTTGAGAGAGACTAGGTAGGTTACCTATGTCCACAGCAAGATATATAAAAGGCTATCTCAATTCAACGATGGCTATGGTGCATAATCTGGTGAAGCGCTGCAGGAGTGATGTCCTCGTACACGTGGTAGCAGTGGGTGACATTGTAGGCGAGGCGAGGCGCGAAGAGGAGATAATGCTGTGGGGTCTGTGAAGTGGACAGAATTGATACTGCAAACATCAGTACAACTCCGCCAAACAGCAAGACTATTCAGAAGAAGGACATTGGCGCGAAGCGCTGTGAATGAGGCGAACGCTGGCTGCTTCCTCACATAGGTTAGAGACCTTCCATTAGCAGCACTGCCGCTCGGTGGTAGTGTCCACGTCAGATGGAAAGGTGGAGACTTCGCTATCGTGAAGATGGGTAAGAGTACTATTATTGGGCGGAGAAGTGGATAGGAAATGCCTCGATGTACGGTCGCGTCGCATAAAAGGCTCTAACAGTAGCGTTGGGCAGCGCCAGCAAAGTCGTGGATCCGGAGTCTAGAATTTCATCTTTGCTGGAACAAAATGAAGCTTCCACACACAGCGAAGAGGAGAAACAGCAAGGCAGTTTTTTGGCGGTGTCTGACCCATATGCTACGTGGCGAGGCTGTACTGGGTATAGTGCCATGGAAAATGATTGCAAGCTGTAGTGGATAAGAGTGTGTTTCGACTGGAATGCAGACTTCGGAAGCCGGCACTTATGTATTAATGTCGATTAGCAGAGGTGCCGAGTGGTATTTAGGTGCAAAGAAAGCATGATGAGGGGACTTGTAAGTTGTAGTGGAGAGATTTGATACAGACCAATCAAATGCGACCTGATTGCGATGATCCCTGCACGCCTTGGCATCTCGGATGAGCTCCATCGTTTGACATCTCCATCGACGCCATCGCCTCCAGCCCGCATCACAACCCACCATGGCCTCAAGACTGGTACCTTTTGCATGCAGAACCGCGCCGCGAGCCTCTCGAAAATTCCAGCGGGCCCAATGGCGGGCTTTTAGTGTTTCGCGACCCGCATGGAACGAGAGTGGCTCGCTCAATGTGGTATGTATTTTGTATCATTCTGGGACCCCATATAGACAGAAATGCTAATCCGCATGGTCCCAGCATCGCGACACGCCGGAAAACAACCCCAAGATTCCTTTCAAGTTTACGCCGCAAAATGAGGAGCTCATCAAAGAGGTCGTCTCCCGGTACCCCTCACAATACAAGAAGGCGGCCGTAATGCCGTTGCTCGACCTCGGACAACGCCAGCACGGGTTCTGCAGCATCAGCGTCATGAACGAGGTAGCGCGGATACTGGAGATGCCCCCAATGCGCGTATACGAGGTGGCGACTTTCTACACCATGTACAACCGGGACCCTGTCGGCAAGTTTCACGTGCAGGTCTGCACAACCGTAAGTTGGGTCGGTTAGCTTTGGGTCGCGGACAGAAGCTGAACTGGCGCTATAGACTCCCTGCATGCTCCGCGACAGCGACGCCGTCATGAAGGCTTGCGAAGACGTATTGGGCGTCCACCACGGCGAGACGACCAAGGACGGCCTCTTTACTTTCTCCGAGGTCGAATGCCTCGGTGCTTGCGCCAACGCGCCCATGGTCCAGATCAATGACGACTACTACGAGGACCTCACATACGAGTCGACCGCCAACCTGCTCAAGGCCCTGAAGCATGCGGCACAAGCTACGGGCGCGCAACCCGGAGGCAAGGGCCTGGCTAGCGGATCCGGCAAGTCATCATCGTCCACGGACGCGGGTGCGGGTGAAGCCGTGGCCAATAGCCAGGGAAGACAGTACGAGGCTGGCGGTGTTAAAGTCCCAACACCAGGGCCATTGAGCGGGAGGAAGACGTGTGAACCAGCCGCCGGTTTGACCTGCTTGACCAGCGAACCGTGGGGTAACGAGACTTTGAGGAAGGATGGTGCTCTATAGAAGAGTCTGTAAATACTGTATGACCATCTCTGCGTCCAGAACATGAAGTCTCGTGAGACTGATCTGCGTGCAGCATGTAGACCCATGTCCAATACCATTTTCGTTGAACTTCTTTTCCATCCACACTGGCTGGTTCAGGATTGATGCGCGTGCGTGTCATTTGCATTATGCCAAGTTCTAGCGCGGACATGACTTATCCTTATTATTTGCGAGTGAATATATTGCAAATTATACATAGTGCTCTCGCAAGCGCTACTTGTACGGCAGGTAATAAAATGCCCAGTACCGATCTTTGATGCCAGAAACTCCCCCAGTGTCTGATAGTGTGTTTCCCCATACGCCCGCGTACTAATAATCACACGCTCATGGATGCCCATTTTCTTACACGAACCAATACAAATACAACCATGTATCGCCCTCTACTGATGCTCCAGCTTGGGTTGTTGCTGTTGTTGCTGCTGTTGCTGTTGCATACCCTGCTGCATAGCATTCTGACCCCAATTCTGCTGCAGTCCTGCGCTGTTCGGCGGTTGTGACGCATTCGGGTTCATGCGCTGCGGTCCAGGCGATTGCTTCATCTGTGCTGTTTGGCCTTTCCAGCCGGGGAACAGCTCTTGTAGCTTGGTGTATAGCTTGATGAGCTCGACGGGCGTGGTGGGCGGAGACATGATGGCGGGTCCGGGTTGCAGTTGCTGACCTGGCTTGGGCACTTTTTCGGCGTTTTGCGCGAGGTAGGCGAGGTTGGCTTGTAGGCGGCGCATGTAGCTGGTCAGGTTTAGGGCGCGTTCATGTGGACGGGGGATTCGGGGCACTCACTCTACGTACTCCTTTGATGGCTGTAGCTTCTCGCGTTCAGTCTTCCCCTCGGGTGGGGGACCGACTTGGCCCGCCTTGCCCTGGACTTGAAGATCGCATACTTCTTTTATGAGGATACTGTTAATCTCGAGTAGCGTCGTGACACGGTCTTGACTACGCGCCTGGTTGACCGGGGACACGGGCGAAGGCGGCACCGTCTTGACGGGCGTCTGAAGTTGCGGCGGCTCGGACTTGACAGGTAGCTGTAGGTTCATGGGCTGCTGCAGACCGTTTGACTGCACGGTAGTAGGTGATGGCTGGGGCTGGGGCGTCGCATACGGCTGGCCAGTGGTGCTCGCAGGAGAGGCGGTCTGGCGGTTCTGTGCGAATTGCTGGTGGGCGGGCGACGGCATCGTCTGCGAATAGGGCGCGCTCGAGTAGGGGCTTGGCGACGACAGCTGGTGTTGCTGGTGCTGCTGGTGCTGCTGGTGTGGCTGGTGTTGTTGTTGCTGGTGTTGCTGCTGGTGATGCTGTTGCTGCTGCTGTTGCTGTTGCTGCTGCTGTTGCTGCAAAGCGGCTGCTCCATGGTGTCAGATCAGCCAGCAACGGACGGGCACAGGCGGGCGCAACAGGACAGGGCTGTCGCGAGAAAGAACGGCGCACGTCACTGGCGGCTTACCGGTACCTACCTCGCTGGAGATATGCTGGCCCTCCTGGCTGCATCACATTATTTCCCATGGCGCCACCCATGCCCGGGAAGGGCGCGACGTGCGCATACTGGGCGGGTGCGTTGGGTTGCTGGAGCCGCGCCTGTGGATCGAACTGCGGGTGTTGCGGGGAATTGGCGAACTGGCCGCCAAACGCGTTCGGGTTATTGAAATCCATTTGCCGGCACTCATTGGCCACGTTGCACAACTTGCTTTAGATTGATCGGTGGGTTGATGGGAGAAATGTGCGGTTGGTGATAAGGTTGGGTGGCGGCCGCCCCTAGAGTGAGAGCCCCTAGAGCCGCGAGAGCCCTGCGCCGGTAGAGAGCCGAGCGCGTCATGGCCAGCGCTCGCCATGTCCAGCGCGACAACACACACTCGAGAAGCATCGCCAACAGCAGCTCCAAACCGCTCGAGGACTGTGACCTGAAAGCCTCCGGGATACGACCACGACGACAAGCATGTCTTAACGCAGTGGCTTGAGCGCGTCTTCCACACTCCATCATCCCTGTCACATGGATCCACAAAATGCTTGACATGTCTTCCGGGCCAGGGTTGGGACGAGACGCTTCCAGATCCGTCACCGTACGAAAGCCCGCCGTTGATACCGGGTCCTATCCGGGCCCTAGTCTACCGAAACCATGTTGGTAAACCCTACTGACTCCGCAAGAAACACGGAGCAACGTGGCGTGGCCCAGCACGATACTCACTCGTTACATGCTCCCGCTCGCCATTGCTGTCTGGCTCTACAACATCCTCCTGCCTGATCGATCCGAGCAAAGCCACACTGCGTGTGCAATGAGCTTGGCAGCCGAGTGTAACTACCTCATAGGCTCTTCTCATCCTACGACTCTAAGCGAGCCCTAGCTCGCCCGCTGTGCTCGTGTGTGGATGCGACAAGACCGGTCCAGTAACCAGGATCCACCTTCCCAACGGATCAACTCTGTGTGTGATACATATGTGTGGCTGCAGCATGTCGGGACACTCGCACAAAGATCATATGTTGCAGAGGTAGTATATTCAAGATCATCTCCCATATAGAGACACTGATGTCCCGAGTTGGTCCCTAGCCGTCGCGACAGCCCCATCACTCGCCGAACACTTCTTCCCTCGTCGGTGTTTCCTTGCGGCGCAGTGCCACGAAGTATGCCTCCTTGGATTCCTGGCGATAGTCAGCATATAATGTCGACTGTAGGAGCGACCCATACATTTCGTGACGAATCAGGCTTCTCCCGATTCACCTTGGCGAACAGACGCTTGAGCTTGGTCTCAAACGCCCTCTCCTCTGGACCTTGGTAGTACTTGCAGAGGAAGTGGCCGCCCGTCTTTAGTGTATCGAAGGCGAACGTCAAGGCAGCCATGCAGAGATCCTGTTAAACTTAGCACGCAGCACATCTCTTATACGCCAGACTTACCATGCTACCCACGTGGTCCCGAAAGCCATTGCCGCTGGTGTTCATCATCCTAAAATATGGGTCACTAAGGCTCTTCTTATGGAAGCCGGCCGTTTGGTCCCAGGGTTCTGACATGTCGCTAAGCACCACGTCCACTGCTCTCCCCTGCTGCGTGTCCCGCTCCTTCAACGAGAGTTTCGCGCCACGAGCTTCACGGTCCTTGCCCTCAGCTGTTGGCTCGATTGTTTCCAATTCCACGCCGTCTAGATGAGCGTGTCGCTCGGCGTCGATGTATCCTCGCTCCATGTCATCCACCTCTTCCTCTGTCAATCCTTCGCTGCTATTTGACGTGATCTGTCTCCGAGGCCGACCGAGATCAGGATCTCGAACGTATGCTCGCACTTCATCTTGGATGGCAGGCGATAGGAAGTCGCCCTGAATGGTAGACACGCCTCGTGGTGGCTGTGCCGGTATCAGATCGATGCCGATTATGCGACCATTTGGGCTTGTGCGGTTGACTGCGATCTGGGACCATGATCCTGGAGCAAAGCCCTGAGATTATTCAGCTGCATTCTTCCTGTGTGGTCAAGTAGCCTACCAAGTCGACGACAGTGTAGCCGGGCTTGAACAGCTTGTGCTTCTCGTTGAGCTGTGGCGCATGAGCAAATGAGCAGTCTGGTGTCGAAACACGCCTACCTCAAGCAGTTTGAACGCAGCGCGGCTCTTCAGTCCCTGTACTCGGGCTTCTTTGGCGAAGAAGTCCTTGCCCTGGCGCGACTTCCACCTCGTCGAAGAGGAAGACGAATGTCGTAGCGGAGATGAATTGGCTCGACTACGAGAGATGCGAGTCGCGCACCTCGAAGTAATGCATAGCGTAGCTGCTGGGTTGTGACTGGAACCGAGCAGCACGCTATCAGTGAGCTGTCGGAAGACACGGCGTGATAACATGGCGAAGGCGCAAAAGGATGAACTTTTGAGACACAACCATGATGAGCTCATGCAGCTTTCTTATCGATACCGGTCCCTACCGTACCAGTAGCGGGAATGCACCACCTACATCATCAAGTGCGTGTGACAGTCCGATTCCACGTTTACTACCTTACTACCAGGCCTTTATGATCATGAATAAGGCATAAGTATGAAGGTCCTAGGAGCCATCCAGTCGCAGCTACAGAGACAAATCCTTCGTGTCCGCGACATGTCGTTGGACGTCCATGGCGCTAGCAATCCACTCCACCACCCGACATATTATCGTCCTTGCCTCGGGACTTGCTATAGGTATTCGCTGCTTCCACAACCGGATTATGTACCCCGTTGCTAGCGAGCCCAGATCGACATGAGTAAGTTATGTCGAGTTATTCCGGCTGGATGCTGCATAGTCTATCCTGATTCCTCGCTAGCACCCATGGACATGCCCTTGGTACGTATCACGAGAGCGGGACCGTTCCGCGTCTGACTGTCTGACATGGACAAACATCTTGCACGACACATGTTGTAGATATGGTTAGGATGAGGAGGGAGCATGACTGCAACGTGACGACCTGTTGCCTCCTGATAGTAGCTGACTGGGTAAGGGGTGACAACAGGATGCGGCTGACTCTGAGCTCTAGCAAGGGGCCTAGTCTGGGGGCGCAAGTTGCAACGCCGGTCACTGATCCAGACACCAGTGCCCTTGTGCTCCCCTGGCGTCCTCGCGGTGAGAGCAGGCGGGTAGTCCATGGCAAGTCTAGTTGTTGTCTGCACTGCATGTAGACAGGTCAAAGGACGTGCATCAGTAGTAGGAGCAGGCAGTCAGCTTTGGCGTTTAAGGGGCCGAGGGCAGCTGCCGGAAACAGGATGACAGGTGTCAAGCAGGGCGAGGCATGACATGGCGAAGAACTAGCATACTACACAGGTAGTCAAACTGTGGTGTTTATTATTATTATAAGGACATCGCGGATGTTCGTTGGCTCGCGGCGCTAGACTAAAATCTGCTCCTTCCTCCCGGGAATCCCCAAATCTCCACTGCCCCAGTCCAGACGCTGCAAACGCTTTGCGCCGCGACACTCACTAGACCCGCGCATCCAGCCCTACATGCTATAGCCCGATAGCTGCCTTGCATGGAAACTCGAATTCACCTCGACTTGACAGCCACCGCCCCCTTCATAGAGCCGGCCATCTGTCCACAATCCCGCAGCAACAACTACTCATGACCTCGACATCACGTCGCGCGTCTTTTCCTTTTCTTCGATAAAACCTTTTTGTCTTGGCCGCTGCGTCCCGCGGTACCTATCTGGAAACCGCGACGCCCTCGGAGCACTGCAGGCTTGTGTCATGCCCAACTCGTCGGAGAAGGCGCAGGCGCAGGCGGTCGCCATCATGAGCGACGAGCCGGGCAAGGGCGTCAAAGTAAGTAGGCCAGCAGGTTCAGGTCGCGAGTATCCAATTGACCCCCCATGGCAGCCCCTCAGCACACCTGATCTCACAACGCTTGAGCGCGCCCGCCTGGTCCTTGCGCAGCCAGTTCTTGCTTCTTTCATGGCTGGCGGCGTAGCTGGGGCCGTCTCCCGAACCGTCGTATCGCCGCTCGAGCGCCTCAAGATCATCTTCCAAATCCAGACCATCGGTCGCGACGAATACAAGATGTCGGTACCGAAAGCGCTGGCCAAGATGTGGAGAGAGGAGGGATGGAGAGGCTTCATGGCTGGCAACGGAACCAACTGCATACGAATCGTGCCGTACTCGGCAGTGCAGTTCAGCGCCTACAACGTCTACAAGAGGGTGAGTCCATTTTATGCCTTTTGTGCTCTTGTTATTTTTTGCTATTACGGCGAGCGCATTGCTTTCCTGAACTTTTGCATGGGAGGGACAGGACTGGATCGGATAGGGCTCGTGGGCTGTAAAGGATCTTACGATGGGAAAAAGGAGGAATTTTGGACACGGACGATGACCGTCGAGGCCGTCCTCTTTTAAACAGCTAACCTGTCCTAGTTCTTCGAGAGCGAACCTGGCGCGCCTCTAGATGCATACCAGCGCCTGCTCTGTGGAGGCCTTGCCGGTATCACTTCCGTGACCTTCACCTACCCGCTCGACATCGTCCGCACACGTTTGTCCATCCAATCCGCTTCGTTCTCGAGTCTCAAGAAGGAAGCCGGCCAGAAGCTTCCAGGAATGTGGGTTCTGCTTGTGAATATGTACAAGACCGAGGGTGGCATGCCTGCGCTGTATCGCGGCATTCTTCCCACCGTTGCAGGTGTCGCACCCTATGTCGGTCTCAACTTCATGGTCTACGAGATCGCTCGCACCAAGTTCACCCGCGAAGGCCAGAAAGACCCTGGCGCCATTGGCAAACTAGCAGCTGGCGCTGTCTCCGGCGCTGTTGCGCAGACCATCACATATCCCTTTGACGTCCTGCGGCGGAGATTCCAGATCAACACGATGAGCGGTATGGGATACCAGTATGCCGGTATTGGGCACGCCATCAAGCAGATCATCAAGACTGAAGGCCTGAGGGGCTTGTACAAGGGCATCGTACCTAACCTGCTCAAGGTAGCGCCCAGCATGGCGAGCAGTTGGCTCAGCTTCGAGATGACAAGAGACATGCTTATGGGCAAATGGAATTCGGGCTTCTTGTAGGGAGATGACGCCCAAAACCACCCGCATCGAACACTATCACAGCATCAACGGTCCGCTTTACGTCACATACGAGCACCCTCCCGAATAGACGGCAAGACAGCCATAACGACAGCACAAGCGGAAACATAACAGACCGACCACCGACAGCAGGTGGCATTGTATAACGTCAACGAAAACCTTTCATAACAACGTCGATATGAGCATTGCATTGCATCGGGACCAGCATGGCTTGGGGGTTTGGTTTGCGTATTTACCCTTCCTTTGCAAGAGATATAGCGAAGGCGTTTGACGAGTGTTGAGACTGCAGTTTTGCAGCGTACATGCTTTCCTTGAGTCATATAGCACAAGGAGGGCTTCTGACTCGAAGGTCTTACATATATGCATCTGAGTCCAATGACGGACGTGGATGAATTGAATTTACGGACACTAGCCCTGTGCTTCCTGTGTTCTGTGATGCATATGTGTGTCAATTGAGAAGTGATACAGCTCTTAACGCAAAACAAGTAGTAGGCAAGACCGGAATACCGACAGGTCACGTTGCGAGACGTTGTCACCTCAGGCGTTGGAACGCGCGCCTTCAGAGCCTTCTCCACCGTTCATGTTGAAGCGTGTAGGAGATACAGATGTCAATGCCTATTCACGGTCATCTTTCAACGTATGCTCTCATGTGAAACGATAGTTTATGCTGTATTGCAACCGTTTTATTAATATAAAACATGGCTGCACGTTTTACTGCCACAGATCAATATCCCCGACTTTTAATCCCGACGTCAGCCGCAGGGTTCAACGTTCGTGCTAGCGCCTCTGCCCCACTAAATTTTCTCTGCGTCTTCGACATCCCGGCGACGAGAACGACACCCTCCCATCCCAAACAACGCCATGGCAGTCGACAACTCGCTGGAATCGCTGCTTACGACACTCACTGACTCCATACAATCCGCCACGGAAGCTCTCCCTACTGACTCCCTATTACCGCCCAAAGACGGCATTTCGCTACTGGACGCCAAGTCTGAAATGTTACTTTCCTACCTCCAGAACCTAGTCTTCCTCATTCTCCTAAAACTGCGGTCGCGAAAAGGGTCTCAGAAGGATTTGGATCTGCAGCCTCAAGATGACGTTGTTTCGAAGCTGGTGGAGCTCCGGGTCTATCTAGAAAAGGGGGTACGGCCACTCGAAAGCCGGCTCAAGTACCAAATCGACAAGATTCTGCGCACGGCTGACGAAGCTACGCGTCGAAACAACACTACCCACGCAAAACCATCGTCGATGAAGGCAGCAGCTCGGATCCGCAAGCCAGACACAAGCGATGACTCGGACGACGCCTCATCGACGGGCACAGCTCAAACGCAAGACTCGGACGACGACGAAATGGCCTATGCGCCGCGCCGCGCCCACATCACGCGCCAAAAGACAGAAGCAGACCAAGAACGCGCGCGCTCCGCCGCCGCCGCAGCAGCCAAAGACGGCAACGGCATCTACCGCCCACCCAAAATCACCCCGATGGCCATGCCCACGCCCGAAGCACGCCGCGAGCAACAACAGCGACGTCCCGGCAAATCCGCCACGCTCGACGAATTCATAGCGACAGAACTCTCCTCCGCACCCATTGCCGAACCCAGCATCGGAAGCACAATCACGCACGGCGGTCGACACACCAAGTCGGACCGCGAGCGCCGCGAAGAGAAGGAGCGGCGCGAGTACGAAGAAGCGAATTTTACGCGCTTGGCGCCTTTGAGCAAAAAGGAGGAGGCTAAGAGGAAGGCCCGCTTGCAAAGGAACGGCGGGTTTGGAGGCGAGGAGTGGAGGGGCTTGGGCGCGGGGATTGAGAGGATTGAGAGGCTTACGCAGAAGAATGGGAGGAGTGGTAGTCGCGGTTTGGGGAGCTTGGAGAAGAGTCGTAAGAGGGCTGTGGGGGATGGGCCGTTGAGGGGGGGTGGCAGTGGCGGTGCGGCGGCGGTTGGGGATGCGTTTGAGAAGCGGAGAAAGGTGGTGGGGAGGTATAAGTAAAAATAGTAAAATGTAGGGGGGTTCAATTATATTCAATCTGTCGAGACCAGACAGACAACGAGTTGCTAGGTAGGTATCAGCGTCCGGGAGGGGGGATGCTACTACTTTTGTATGAAAACATGCCATGCCATATGCATGCAACCCTGATAACGGATGACGATTAAACAGAGGGGTTTCAGCCTATGCTTTTTTACTAAGTTAACTACTGTAAAAAAAAAAGCTAAAAAGAGTATGTGCATCTCCTGTAGATGAACTCAAAAGATCTCTCTCTCTCTCTCTCTCTACACTACAAAAATGGGCCACGTTACAACGAACGCTCCCTAGTGCCTACCTGTCAAAACTCCACCGACGCCCCATGTTGCTATGCATAGTGCAATGGAAATGGAATGGTAGTCCGGTAAACACCGCCTAATAAAAACAATCAACTCCGAAAACGCCCCTTCCACAAGGAAGAGATTCACACTCTTAGAAGCCCATATGCCCGCCCCGCCCCGCCCCGCCCCGCCCCGCCCCTTGAGTGCTCAGTTCAGCGTCGTTTGTATACGATTTGTGACCGTTTTTATCATCCTGTCCATGCTCTATGCGAGGTACCTGTACATATCCGTCGTTGCATTGTCGATACGCTCGAGGTATTCACGCTCAATGAGGGACTCGATACGCTTCTTGACCATGTTGACCTCTGGCTTGAACTGACCGACGAGTTGGCTGAGCGTCTCGGACATGAGTTGTTGGTGGGAGAGTTCTTTGCGTTGTCTATTTTAGTTTTTCAATCGTCAGCATGGTCGTCGTCGTAACTAGAAAGGTGTGGGTGGTGGGAAGAGGATACGTACTTCATGATACGGACGACGGCAGCCTCTATGCAGAATTGGCGGGAGTCGTCGTTCTTCTTCTCAGTTTCTCGTCGCTCCCGGTCACTCTCGACCTTGTTGCCGCCACTAACAACACCGACTTTGATCTTGACGAATTTGCCGTTGAACCCTTCGTTGAACGAGAATCGGTCCGTGGGTTTTACGTCCTTGGACATGGGCTCCTTGATCAAGATACGTGTCTTGGGCGCTACGGCGAGCGACTGCAGGTTCCTGATCAGATCAATAGATGGGATGTTGGTTTGGGCCTGTATCTCCTCAAAAGTCATGTGCTGATCCGCACCCAGCTCGTTAAACAGGAGAAGGATGACCATGCCGTATGTCGAAACATTGAGATCGTGACGACGCTCCTTGAACGATCCGTCCTTCTGGACTACCTTGGGAAAGACGGCCTTGATGTCCGCTGACCCCATATTAGCCAGCCAGGTAAGCTGTCGGCCCGAATGCTTCTCGCTGTAGAATTTCTCGAAACCACGCTTGAGCTTGTCGACAACAGGAGGGTAGTTGCAGCGCGGTCGCTGATCTTCTTCGTCGGCGGCAGCACCACCCATGGTCTCGAGGGGCCATGTCATACTGGTGAGCACGTTGATGGACAGATCGATGCGCTTTGGATCTCTTTCGCCCAGGCCTTCCACATGCCTCTTAAAACCAGCAGTAAGCTCTTCTGATATGGTCATATCCTTGAACATGGCCTCCAGCTTTAGGGTGAAGTTGTTGCCGAGCTCGATCTTCATCTTCGAGATCATCTGCTTTTCGACTTCGTTGCTGATTGACTTGTTCATCAACAGGCGGCGGCACAAATGCTTCTTGTAGTAGCGCTCGAAGAGGTCCTTGTCCTGGACATAGCGCAGGAGAATAATGGCCTTCTCCAGGACGGCATCGATTTCGGACTCTGTCTTTCCCTTGATACCCTTCTTCATGTTCTCGTCAATGAAGAGTGAAATGTATTCCGATGACCGTGGGAATGAGGGCGAATTTATGAACTCGGTGAAACTCCGCGTCTGCGCCTGTTGCAACAATGGATCCGATTCGAAAGACTCGCGCCAGATCTTGTCGAATCGGTCCTTCAAAGCTAGAACGTCTTCCACCCATTTGATCGCGGCTAACGTCTGCTGGTTCAGGTTCTTGTCTTGGGCGACCCCTTTGCCCTTGTCTGCAGGATCGGCTGCAGGTGCAACAGCAGGCGCCTGCGACGCGGCGATGGCATCCTTGTTGATATCTGAGCCCATATCGACGACGCGCAATTGGATGGCTCGCGTGGTTTCGGTCTTTCTGTCGTCGACACGCCTATTCAGGTCGTAGACGAGGTGTAATTCCTCCAGCCTATGGTTGTCGATCATGAAGCGCACGCCGCTCTCCATCTCCACCAGCTCATGTATCCGGTTCTTGATCAGCTCGTCCTCGACCACCTTTTGAATCTTGGGTCCGGTACTCTCCAACAAGGTCTGTTTGCAGCGCTCGTCCTCCTCGTATATCCGTTGTCGCGCGTGTTTGCAGTAGGCACCGGCATGGGAATCGCGCAACAGAAGCTCCGACTCGCCTCGGTAAAAGGCCCTGCTGGTGTGCAGGTACTCCTTCTCAAACGAGGTGTTGTACAAGCGCTGTTCTTCAGACTCGACCTCATCCTCATGCAGCGCCTCCAGCATCCACACACATGACTTGATGAGTTGCTTGTCAATGACGTCGCCATCGCGTTCCATCTGGATCTGGTCGAGGATGATGTTGTTTAGGAGGCTGAGAAGGGTTCGGGCATCTGTTTCCGAGGTGGTGGAGTTGAGGATCTGGTCGCGGAACAGGACCATGGCAGCGTTGAAGATGGACGGCCGTCTATGGTCCGCACAGTAGACACGATCCTGACCAGGGCGCCCGTTAGCGATTGCGCACCCTTCACAGGGAGAGTGGCGGGGAGATGGATCTTACCATGTACATGAGCACGTCTGCCAGCATGCTCGTGCAAACCTGGTGGTCTCCCCATGCCTTCCTCAGTCCCTTGAGGAACCTTTCGCCTGCCACCCGCCGTTCATTGGGCGTAGTGGCACTGACGCTCTGGGCGTTTGCGACGAGGTTGGGCGAGATCAGGTGCTGGATGGTGTCGCGGACCTCGCTGCTCAGCCAGTTGCGCTCGAACTCATGGACCTTGTTGTAGAGCTTCTCGCCTTTCTTCTTCAGGACGATGCGGTAGGCGTGGCGGTACAGCTCCTCGTACGACAGCTTGGACGCGTTCTGGGTGTGGATCTCTCGAAAGGCAGCCTCGATGATGGCCCAGGTCTTGTCGAAGTCGACCTCGTCGCCGTGTAGACCCTGTGACGGGGCCATGGTTAGTATCGTGTGATGGTGAAGGTGAAGATGGGGGCGACGGCGCAACGTACCCTCCTTGGCGGCCGTATCCGCGGCCTGCCTCGTCCTGCAATCATCTTCTGGCAGTCGTCGGCGAGTAGCGAGCCAGGCTGGCCGGTTCACGCTTCGTTGCGGCCGATGGCGGAGGTAGGCTGGGGGTGCAGGGACGCGCGCGGTAGAAAGCTGGTGGAAGCGGAGCGATGGGTACACAACAGCGGCACAAGCAGTCGAGCACTAGTAGCCGTCGTGGCGGCATGCGTTCGTAGTGATAGAGTGGAGAGATAGAGATAGAGGGTCCAGGTCCCGGCCTGGTTGCGGGTTGCGGGCAAGCGTCCCCGCTGAATGGAAACCGACATCGTCATTCCTTGGCGTTCGGTGAATCTATTCTTTGCCGCTGTGGCTGCACCTCCCCTTCGTTCACGCGTTATTCATCATGTCTTTGACTGTTTCTGCCCCGATGCGCCCTTCATCGTCTTTGTTGCGCGCCCTCGCCCGAAGCACTGCGCCCCGAGCTGCATCCACCTTCTCCCATGCGCAACACATTCCAGCGCCCGCAAAGCGCCTCCTCCACGCGCCGCGAACGTCAGCGGCCCTACGTCCTTGCGCCATCCTAGCACAAGCGCGATTACCCTCTACAGTCCGCTTCGAGTCAGGCGCCGCATCGCCCACGTCGACGACTGCGCCAGACACCCGGCTGGAACGCGACCAAGTGCCCTCCTACGAGCTCACCTTCACCTGCAACGTCTGCAAGACACGCTCGTCGCATCGTCTCTCCAAGCAAGGCTACCACCATGGCACAGTCCTGATCCAATGTCCAGGCTGTAAGAATCGGCATCTGGTCGCTGACCATCTCAAAGTATCCTTGGCCTATGCTCCCAACCGTCGTCGGAAGCTAACCATGGCCAGGTATTCTCCGACAAGTCCGTCACCATAGAGGACCTCATGCGGGAGAAGGGCAGTCTCATCAAAAAGGGCTCACTGAGTGCTGAGGGCGATGTGGAGTTTTGGGATGACGGCACCACCACGCCTCGATCCGCGCAATTTCACCCAGAGTCCAAACCCAAGGGAGACAATCGATTCACCGAGCCACCCGCGCCGCCGAAACCGTCTAAAGACTAGATCCGGCCTATTTGCAAACTGCAGCTGCTGGTCGGCATGGGACAACCCGCGAACCCTCGTATCCTGTATAACACTGTTTGAACACCTAGCTTTGGCGTATGGAATTGGGGATAAAGTTGAATGCTCCAATATAGAATAGGGTTATGGTCAACATGCACCCTGTCATTGTTTCAATCTTCGAGATCCACGCTCCAAAGTCATCTTACGTGCCCTTCTGACGTAACGTCCATACCCGCTCCGCACAAACTACGCAACCCACATCAGGCCCACAGTAGTCCGCCAGACCGTCAACAAGATAGCTAGAAAGCCGCACAAGTAGCTCATCTCTCCACGTGACCAACGGCAGTCGCCCTGTACTTCCAATCAGCCCGTTTGCGTTTGCGAAGTGTGGGGCGAGCACATGGGGTGATGGCGAGAAATTGGCCAGTAGGAGCAGAAGGCGTAGTCATCAGAGAGTGGGATTGGGCGCGAGGGGCAAAAGGAAGGGACATGTGCGGCAGGCGCTTGCGCCCGACGGCATTCCAGGCGTGGCAAGTGCGGCCGCACAAGTCGCGCATACCAGGTGCATATAAGACTTGCTTTCAGCTTCCTTCCCCCATTTCTCCTCCACCACACAATCTATTACACGAGTCGAGCCGATCAAGCAAATCCAATCTCCACACTATCACACCTTGTTCCGAACACGTACCAAACCTCCAACATCAAGATGAAGGGCAACTGCGGCTGTGCTGCCGGTTCCTGCAACTGCGGCTCTACTTGCAACTGCGATGGCTGCCCCGTACGTCATCTCCATCTGTTCCTGCTCTCGTATTTGACTAATGGTGATGCAGGGCAAATAGGCCGTTCGCTCACTTCACGGAATGAGCGTGCACGATGACGCCGGTATGGTGAGTGACACCGTATCGCTTCAACTCACCGTCCAGTCTGCTGATACCATGAAGAGGATTTTCCGATCGAGGATGGTGCTTCTGTGAGAGAGGAACAACAGAATGGGTTAGGGTTTTGGTCGTGGGCGTGCGATCAGTAGGGGAAGAGAGTTATCCAGTCTATAATCCCCCACAATCCAATCACTCACTTCCCATACCAAGTGTGTCTGTAAACGTTGCACCGTACCGTGCGTGAAATTTCCAATCCCACACAAACCTCGTCATTTGAATTATTACCGTTGAAGTTAAACGTACATACACCGTACCCTGCTCAGCCTCATCTGACCCATCTATCCACAGCAAACGGTGGCATTCTCCTCCATGCGATCCTGGCCCCGCTGACCAACATTAAAGCTCTCCCATCCAAAAATGAAGTACCCAAGATACGCACCAATGAAGATACAAATCAGTATGTACCCATTGTAGTACATCGCCAGCAACATGATAAAGTACGCCACCGCAAACTGACACATATGCAGCAGCGCCCTCACCGCCTGCTGTACCAAGCCCGGCCGAAACTTGCCGCCCACGCGTCCAACACAAGACGCAGACGTCGTAGCAGCAACCTGCGTCTTATTCGTACCATTGTTGCCGTTTACATCGGACAGCGACGCAGCGGATGACGGGACAGCCGCAAGCAGCGACGTTGCATGTTGAGCGACAATATACCGATCGTATTCTTTGCCTGCGCGACGCAAGAATTCGAGCACGATGACTAGGAGTATGACGCCGATGCAGGACCCGGCGAACATGCCCCTCGACGTTACGTGCCAGGACGAGGATAGAAAACAGGTGTCAATTACGTTCCAGTTCCACAGCATCTGTTGGGTTTGGTCTTAGTTGTCTGGATGAAGAGTTGGGGGGGAAGGGGGAGGGGGACTTACACTGATCTTGCACTTATTCCCCATACCCATGCCGCCCATTGCTGCGCTTGTTGCTGACGCCATGCCGCCTGTACCGGTGGGCGACACGGACATGGCCATCGTAGGAGAAGATGTTGGCATCGCCATATCCATTGACATCGACATGGTTTGCTTGTTTTGTGCGAAAACCAAAGGGAACTGGCGCTGAACTGATGGAAAGAGGGGGTAGGTAAGGTAAACGGGGTAGTACTTCGATGTTCTTTTTTTGAAGCAGAGGACGGTGAGCGAGGGAGGACACAAGTACAAGTAGTCAATGCACAAACGAAGGTGCCCGAAGCCAAGAGCACACGAGCAAGTTTATGAGCAAGTTTATTTTCCCTTCTGGGTTTTTTTGGGGGAGGCTCTCACTCCACCTAGATGAGTGCTAGGTACCTATTTGAGGAAGGAGGGATTGATCTGGCTCGAGGATGGAAAGTAGGTAAGGGGGGATGACGTGACGTGATGTCCACGTTTTTCTCTCTCTCTGATAGTGAATACGCTTACGATGAACCGCCGTGAGCAAAAAAAAAACGTGGCCAAACTAAAAATGACCAATTTCTCAGAGCCTTTTTATACCTACCTACCTAGCCCAAGCGCAGCATACCTACCGAGCGCGAACCTTGGACCTGCCGTAGGTACCTATCACAACCCCCAAAAAGACAGCACCGCATGCGAAGGAAGATTACACGAGCGCTTCCCACGTTGTTTGTCCGTGTGACCACCCATTGCATCGGGGTAGGTAGGTAGGTAGTCTGATGTGGCACATACCTAACTGTGTGGTAGGTACAATCAGCACGGGGGCTTTGCCTAAACCGGACTAGGGTAGGGTAGGGTAGGGGTGAAGCGAATGTGAGCGCGTTTTTTCGAGCACATATCAAGCCCTCTTTGCCACACGCAGACAGGCCATCGGCTTATTGTTTTTTTTTTTTTTTTGGGGGGGGGGGGTCGGCGCTGGAGTTGTATCGCTGATATTTTTTCGAAGTTGCTAACTTATGTATATCTAGCATATATACGATGGAGAGCGGACGTTTTTCTTTGGTGATACCATGTCCATTCTCATCTCCAACCCCTCCCCCCGCTATCTCCCTTGGCTTCAACCAACTAAGATGCACGTGGAGATAAGAGGAAAAGTACGATCGAACCATGAAGGTGCGTTTGGACTACCGGACAGGTTCAATAAGCTTATCGTTTCCGTTAGTGTGCCCATGGTGAGTATAATACGGTGATGGACTGCTGCATCTCCGATGAACGGGAGATGGTGGTTTGAGTGAATAGCGAGTTGGGCATGATGCTTCATGCGTGTAACACTGTGGCTTTGCATCTTGTTGTTAGTTTATACAGATGCTGTATGGCCTTCAACATAACATGCGTGTTAGCTGCAATTACGCTTAGTTTGATCACAAAAAGTGCAATTTAGACTGTGATGAAAGACGTGGGTTGAGTATCAGTGGAGAGCGAACCTACGGGAATCCACAAGCTATTGGGAACTTGGAAGAAAAAAAAGTGGGGGACCTTGTTGAATTTAAGGGTGTACTTACACTCCTATACCTTCGTATCGGTAGTTAGCTTGAGAGACGAGCATGCGGTGAAATTTTACTGTTCCGGCCAGCGGACTGAAGGTAGATACCTATAGTTGGTGTCGCCTTAACAATGTCACACAACCCGCCATAACTGAGGACATCGACACTCCGCGGAGATGACAGGGTAATGTCTGCGCTGCGTTGCGCATGCTTATGCCTAGATATATGATGGAAGTTGAAAAATGAGGAAGGCTAGGGAGTGTTCCGTACAGGCGGGGAGATCAGTGGTCCGTGCATGAATATGGAGAGGGGCACGGAAACGAGGAAGCGCCATCGGCTTGCTTCGATCATTCATTTAATCACTCACAAAATTCGTCGTCGGACTATCAACAGAATTAAAAAAAACATGTAGATGAACAAAGATGTATTATTTCTGCATCCAAGCGCGAGCGACAATCTAGTCAGCACGGAAACGCCCTTGGAACCAAACGCCCAAACGCCAAATGCTAATAAGTGCTGAACCCGCTAAAGATCATGCAAGTACTGATCGCGTCAAGCCCCAAAATTATAACAATTTTACTAACAAGTGGAGAAGATCACAATGCTAACACCAACATGCGAGAGACGAAACGGCTATACGCATCCTACGACTGCGACCTGATCGAACGAAGCATGGAGACGACCGGGATGAGCTTGCGCCACTTGTTCCTCTCCTTGGATTGAACAAAATGTGTATCCTGCCGTACAAGAGAACTGGGTCCAACTGGTGAGACGGTGGCCGTGGCGCCCTTCTCCGAGGCAAGATCGCATTGGATAACCGACGTCTTGGTGCGAACGATGGGGGATCCAATCGAGCCGATGGGAGAGCGGACCATGTCAAACATGGCCTGCTTGCGGCCGCTAGGCGAGCAGATGACAATGGGCCGCTGGCCTTCGACGGTGGGCGAGTTGACGACGATTGGACTGTTCTTGCCCACAACAGGCGAGCAAATGATGATCGGCCTCTTCTTTTCCGTAACGGGAGTGACGAGGATAATTGTGCTCTTCTTGTTCTGGTTGAAGACACTGACCTTTTCTGTGAGCGCGGATGTAGCTTGCGGAATGATAAGCTTGGGGGGAGTGGTGGCATCCGCTGTCGCAGCCGACTTGCGCTTCATGCTGTAGTAGGCTCCATCCGGACCGTCAACCCAGGAACCCTCGAATCCCGGACTCTGCATGGCTTTCCTGGCGACCTGAGCCTTGGCCAAGTACATGAACTCATCCCCTTCTACCTTGATCATGCAATTGTGCCATGGGGTCGGGAGCTGGTACTCGTAGACGGGGTTGGGCTCATGACGGGTCTCGAGGTCGTCGATGGCCCGAACCTTGTTCGCGGGTAAGAGACGGATGGCGAACTTGGGGCCTGCGTTGTTGTGGGCGTGGATTGACAGGCGAACATAGTTTGGAAGGAGAAGCTCGGTCAAGTTCGAGTACGCTTGGTTACGCGACATCATTTCCTCTGCTACGAGAGCAGCTGTCTTCTTCTTCTGCTTGCCGCTCAACGACTTGACCGAAGGGATATCGGCAAGGTCCTCAAGCATGAATCGAGTCTGGCCACGATAGAGACCAAGAGCATCAGGCTCTTGCTGCTCGATCAGCTGGCGGATATATGCGCGGTCAGGTCCTCCGATACCAAGCATGAGTTTTCGGCAGAGTTCAGCTTCACCAGTAAGCTTGGTCTTCACCGGATGCGGCATCTGGTGCGAGTTGAGGAGTAGCTTTTGGAGACCCTGGAAGCCATCAGAGTCGGCGGAGAAGATGTTCTTCAGGCCCTTGAACTTGATGCTCGGAACAGGGCCAACATCTTCATGATAGCGCTCGCTGTATATCGCGGCCATGCAGGCATCGTATGTGTCGATCATCTCGTCGTCAACGCCGACTATCATCGGTTAGCATCCTGCATAGTTTCGAGCATTGGGAAAACTTACTGCAGTCTGAGAAGACGTGGCCATCATTAATGACCCACATGGTCGCGCCAGGTTCATAAACGGTGTTCACCTCCTTGATGAAATCGTGCAGCACATCCATAGCGATGTGCTCAGCAAGATCCGGCATGATACCACCGACCTTGTTGGGGTTGGGAGACTTGCAGGGGAAGGCAGGTAAAGCTAGCTGGATGGGAAGGTTCTTGTCAACGTAGCCATATACGCGGTTCAGGAAAACCTCCTTCCCGCCAACGTGCCACTGGTCATCCTTAGAAACGTTCTTGAGCCGGCGTTCGAAAATGTCGGCAATGGTGGTACATGTCTCCCGGTGCTTCGCTGCCCACGGTGTGGTCGAGGTCGAAATGTGAGCAAAAGGCTGAAACTCGGTCTCCAGGAGAATGAAGCGCTCTGCCCAGATTCCGAAACCGTCGGTCTTCACAGACTTTGGTCGCGATGTCAGCAAACCTAGGAAGAGGCCATTATCGTGTTCAATCTCCGACACTTGGGTATTAAGCTCTTCGTGCTGATGTGATGGTGGGAAGTTTAAACGAATGTTCAGAAGGGCCGGAATGTCGGCGGTGATTGGGAGAGTCTTGATGGTCTTGCCGGACGGGAGTTTGAGCTGTGCCCATGACCCCTCAGTCGAGCAAACAATATCCTTCAATTGCGTCCAGATCTCCGGTAATGACTTGGAGTTGCTGCCTTCGACTGCCAGGAGTTCACCAGAGGTATTCCTCCAGTACATGCCCTGGATGCAGTGATAGGTATTGATGGATTTGTTGAGAGGCGCCATTGCGGTAAGTTCAAAAAAATTGGAGGTATTCGCTAACGTGGAAACGCTAAAAGATAAAACAAAGGAAACAGGAAAGATAAAATCCAAGAACTGGTGATGAGAAACGGTGGTAGGGGCTGAATGATGGACTGCAAACTGGTCAACAAGCCGACTTCTAATATATGAAAGAAAACCAACGCGCATGTCTCAAACATCACAAAGGCCTTTGCTCCATGCAGTGCGCAGACGATTCAGTCAGCTGCGGATGGCATCAAGGGCAAGCCACAATTCTCCCTGTCTGAACCTACACCGACTGGGACGCTAATTACGGCGGGCTTCGATCTCGCCATGTCCGATCAGCCCAATCAATTAGCCTGTCAGATTCAACGTGTCAGCAGCAGTGTGGTGTTCTTCGATATTTTGTTACTCAATTGGAACAAGTGCCATGCTGCTCTCCGCCGGGAGGCACATCTTGGCATCCGCAGCAATGTTACTGGGGCTAAAAGAAACAGCGCGGCTGGACCACGGCGACCTGTCTGGCACGGCCGCCTGCTGTACACAGCATCTACAGAGTATTCAGCGGGCCACAACAATTTCAGTTAAGCGGTCGTGGCAGAGCCATCGCTTCTCCGGTGCGCTGACAGGCCCATGAGGATGTAGGTGTTCGTTGGCGGCATAACCTTGCATAGGAGCTCAGCCCCTGTTTTCTTTACCACAGATCATTGGTACAACCCGCCAAGACCTTAACGCCCGAATGTTACCGGCCACACCAAAGACTCTCTATTATCTAAATGTAGGTGCATGAGGCTGTAAGGCGCGCAGTAGATGTGGACAAGCTATTTCGCTTCCGTCTTCAGCTTTCGCTTGTATTGCACCGCCCCCAACGTAGGGCTGAAAACCATGTCGCATTGTTCGTCAGTTTCATATATGCTCGATCAAGCAGTTCTCCTCAGTATTGTGATTTTAGCAACAGCATCGCATCATGGTCTCCTATCTTTCGTTGGTGTTTATCGCCGCCTTTGGCGCCATTTTCGGTGTCGTCTCGTTCTTCGTTTACCTCTTCACTCCTCCCCGCAACTTTCCAAAAAACATCCCGACTATCCCGTTCTACTACGGCCTCCTGCCTTTGTTCAAGGATGTCGACCAAGCCGAATTATATCGACAGTATCTCAAGGAGCCTCTTGCGAAGTACGGTGCAGTCAAATTATTCTTCGGCGGACAATGGAACATCCTGGTGACCAAGCCTGCATACATCGCTGAGATGTTTAAACACGAGGATACTTATGCCAAGTCCGGTAATCAAGTCAAGATCCCACACAGCGTGCTCGCCGAGTACACCGGGGAGAACATCATTAGTGCCCATGGCGAGAAATGGAAGCTTTACCAAAGTGTCATCAAACCCGCTCTCCAGGCCGACCAAGACTCTGAGAGAATCTGGAAGAACTCGAGGATTCTTCGGGCTATGTTCCTAGACACCTCAAAGAACGCCAGCGGAAACGGTATCCCCATCTATGGCCCGCTACATCGATACGCGCTCGCCAACCTTTCCGAGGTCCTGTACACGTCAAGCTTTGAGACACTGCAGCACACAGACGCGCCGCTGCACATGATCCAGATGAAGATTAAGCCCATCATCTTCCAGCCCATCTTTATGAACTTCCCCTTCTTGGACTACCTACCATTGAAGATCCGAAAGCTTGGCCGTGTGCTCAGCAGGCAGTTTCGAAGCACGCTTCGCACTGCCATCGCCAAAGGACATACCCACCACGTCTGCAATGAGAATGATAAAAGAAACGTTGCTTGCAGGCTGCTCGGTTCGCACCGTGAAGGCATATTCAGCGACAAAGACCTCGACGACAACCTCGTTAGCACCTTTCTCGCTGGCCACGAGAATCCACAGCTCGCGCTCATGTCGCTCATGTACCTTCTCGGAACCCACACCGAAGTCCAGGAAGCCGTCCGCAAAGAGGTCGCGACCCTCTTTCCCGCGAACGCGTCCGCAGACCATGAACCGGACTACGCCGACCTCCATGACTTGCCTCTTCTCACCTCCGTCCTATACGAATCGCTGCGCATGTTCCCACCAATCTCACAACTCATCAACCGACGCACCACTGCCCCCGTTGTCCTCGGCGACAAAATTCCCGTCCCAGCCGGCGTCTACATGGGCTACAACGCCTACTCCACAAACCGCGATCTGGACTTCTGGGGCGCGGATGCCGACGACTTCAAGCCTTCGCGCTGGGGCTCTACCAACGACGAGATCAATCAGCTGTACCGCCGTGCCAACTCCAAGGGCTCCTTCATCAGTTTTCACGGCGGACGACGAGCATGTTTGGGGCAAAAATTTGCTATGCAGCAGCTCCGCATTACGCTTGCGGAGTTGGTGCGTGGGTGCAAGTGGAGGGTGGACGAGAAGTGGGATGGTCGGATGACGCCTGCTGGTCCGTTGTATCCGAGGGGGTTGAAGTTGAAGTTTGAGGCGCTTTAACGTATTATCGGAGAAAGCGTCTTAGAAGAGCGAACCCGTATGATTTTGGCATTTGGTCGTCACGATTTAGAGGATTTGCATGGCGATGGCGTTTTGAAGACTCGCTTGCGAAAGGTTTTTTTGTACTCCTCACCGTCGTTTTGGGGTCCCGGAAGTGCGGGTTTTCTGGTGGTTTTCCGACTGTGGGGATGTAGAGTAGATGAATACATGTTAGTTTTGGACCTTCAACATGCTCAATTCGTGATCATGTCTGTCCCAACGCTCAACAGTCAGCCCTTCACGACGCCCAGTATTTGCACCGTACTACACTCGCATAATTTTGCCTCGAGGGATTGAGCAAACAGCTTTTGTGAACTGCCAGGGATTGCGCCAACGATAACTGCAAATTTACAACCCCCCCTCTCAGCAAAACAGCTATAAGGTCCAACCATAGAATACTCTGCGGCCCATAAAAATGCTCGCTGTGACATGTTCGACCGTGTCAGGAACGTGGCCGGGGGTAGTTTGATGTCGCATCCACAAAAAAAAAGGGCGTCTGTGCAAAAGGTTTCCGGCGCAGCGGGGCGATAACCGAACATGGGATATACCTGGAGAAATGATGAGGTACGGAGTACGCCTAACGTCTTTTGTCCGTTGGCCCGTTCAGGTACATGTAAAGTAGTATCGTGTCTGCCAAACATGACCCCAACGAGTATAAGCCTTGTGCGCGTCAGCAAAGCGTTTCAGATTCACACGAATGCCATTTCAGCGATTGGACGATAGCGTGCCAGCAGGTGGGTACCTACAACCGAAGCATGTGGTAAGAAAGATGCCAAATCTCGGCGCTACCTAGGTATGACAGTGGACACGCCACGAAAGAAATCTTGACCGCCCCCGCCGCCGCCCCGACGTACGAGAACGTGACTTGCTTATGAAAAGTTGCTCCGCTATGTTTGACGAAATTGCGCATAGCGCGGCAATTGCTGATCAGCTTGTTTCGTTCAAGTTGGTAATGTTTGGTAGAATCTGCATGACCCGTCCGCAGCGTGATGGCTACCGATAGTCGGCGAGGCTACGTGGGAGGTGTTCGATGCTAAGTAAATGGTTGCTGCTGGGGCGTGTGACATTTCGTCTACAACTGTTGGTAGGGCTTTGTACGATCGTACGGGGTGATAACAACAACGAGGTTCTTCTGGTGTCTTGGTATTGGTATTATTCTCTGTGAACTTGGGTGCTACGAAGGTACACATAGGCTTAGTGCGAGTCGGACCGAAGTCGGACCGGGGTAGGATTGAGGCGGTACATGAAGCAGCCTCGGGTAATAGGATGTGTATATACCGACAATAACCATAATAATTTCTTGGATGTCTAGAGTCTAGAGATGGGTTTACTTCTTTGCATGTAATGCGCGTAGCTATACATAGGAAATGCCTCCAGTAGCTTTGAACGAATACCGCACCCGCTTGGCCATGCCAGGATAAACAAAGACTTGATTGCGAAGCCTAGGTATGTAGTGTTCTTGGATTGTGCAGCGTGGGGAGTAAGAACGACTTCCAATGAACAACAGAAACAAGAACAACGGTGTCGTCATGGAAGGATCCGCCCATTCCGTTGAGCGTCCTCACATGCGTAGTGAGTATTTTGTTGTTACACGTCTTTGTTGAGACTACAACACGCAAAACCAATCTGTGTATCCATTTATCCAGGCCGTGGGCCCATTGTTGAGCCATCAGGACACTGGGAATGACTCAAGTGAGCTACCTCCTGCAAGACGAATGTTCGAACCTCCCTCTGTACTGTATAAGTACTACCGATGCAGCCGGGTACCATTAAGCATGAGCGGTGAAGTGATTTCCAACAACCGGGTCTGAGTGATGCAATGAGCTGCAAGAGCTTATCTGGAGCGTGGAAACAGCCGTAGAATAAAGAATGCAGCCGTTGAGTATGAAAGTACGTGAGAACTGGGAAAACATAATGACCGGCGGGAATAACGCCAAATCCCGCTCAAGGATCGTGATACTATAGTACGTGCTCCTGCACTCGGCTCCTGTCAGTGTTAGGGTGTCTATGTCCACTGATCTTACCTTACACCAGACTGCCAGATTGTAAGCTGATCGCATCCATTTGTCTCAATCGGACCTGCGCCGCAGCCATGTCGAAACCCAGAACTCCCGTTGTCAAATTCGTTAACACCAAGTGCATACAGCTCGCGGAGTACCGTCTAGCGGACGAACCTTTTCTTTCGCAATAATAGCAAAATATGGCGAGGTCCGACAACTGCATTACCAGCGGTTCAGCTCATGTGGCGCTAATACCTAAGCGATTCAGCCTCTCGACGCTAACAGACGGGCGCTAAAGAAATAGACCTACTTTGCTGGTACGGAGTACTGCTGTATGAAACATCCCGTGGGGCTGGACAAAGCTTTTTCAACGCTCAAAATTACGCCTCCTCCTGTGATTCAGCAGCCCGAATGCACAGACGGTGTTCCCTCATCGCTGAATGTTTGCTAGATGGAGACAGATGTAACGGACCGTTGCTTGTTGGCAAACGTACCTACCGCATCGTAATGATGATGAGGATTGCCGAACATGAAGATGCACCCAGCCGATCCCCAAGAAACATCCTCAAATATGGTGTAGCATTCTCATTCGCGAGACCACATGCAAGAAGGTCCGTGTAATCGTCAACGCCGGAAACACCAACAATGCTAGAACGCGGCTGGCAATCCCTGCAGCTGAAGTAGCCGTCCGCTTGGCAACACAAGGCGCACAGGACGCGTCTAAGCCCGCATTTTGGTGAGAGCTGGCCGCAGCCGGGACGAAAATATCTCTTTTGTGCCAGGGTCTGTCTTCGAATACCAAGGCGATGCTGCACGGCCATCCAGTGCATAACACAGTGCCTAAAACGAGCTAACAAGTAATGTGTTGCATTGCGCTGCGCATGGTCGGCACGTAGGACGCTCCGAACAATGGGGGCGGTGCTGAAGCATTCTCCCGTACATATCACTGCTGGGCGTGCTTCCTCTCCGAATGTCGTGTTAAAAAAGTTGCCGTATTTTATCGCCATTCTCCACCATGCGTTCTCCGGTCGACTTCGAGAAAGCTGTTCATTATGACCGGTGTCGCGAGAGTATCGACAGCGATGAACTTCCTTCACCGCACCTCGACGAAGCTGAGCAATCATTAACAAATGATGATCTTCCTGCACCACCACCACCTCCGTATTCCGCCTTTTCGATAAATCGCAGAAGGTTCATTCTGGGTGTCGTTACAGCGGCGGGCTTCTTCGGGCCACTATGCGGAGCTGTTTACTTGCCTTCGCTCAAGCTGTTCCAAACCATCTTCAGGACTTCAGAAACCGCAGTAAATGGAACCGTCTCGATGTACATGGTTGTATTTGCGATAGCAGTAAGTACTCTGAGAATATCTCGCTGTTGAGATGACTAACATACGCAGCCTCTCTTTGGTGCAGCAGCTTCAGATGTGGGCGGGCGAAAGACGGTGTACATGGTCGGTCTCGGCAGCTTCCTCGTTGCAAACACATTGCTTGCCTTGTTACCAGCACACATCGCTCTGCTGTATTTTCTACGCATATTCCAGGCCTTCGGCTCATGTATCGTCTTCTCCGTGGGAGCGGGTACAGTGGCCGATATCACTGAGCCTGCGAGTCGTGCATCGGCCTTGGCATGGTTTCTTATGGGCCCTCAGCTTGGTCCCATTCTCGGGCCACTCATTGGTGGTCAATTCGCAACGGAAACGAAATGGAGATGGGTCTTCGGTTTCCTGTCGATTACCAGTCTTCCTGTGTACTTGGCCATCCTATTCTGCATGCCGGAGACATTGCGATCACTGGTGGGTAATGGCACTGTGATCGCACACCAGCCTTGGTTTTCGATACCAAAGTTCCGGACCAAGCCATGTACCGACATGAAAGTTCCAAAAGCCCCCCGACCATCGTTCCGCAAGTTTATGCGTCTTCTCAAGTACCCACCACATCTAATCGTTTCTTTCAACGGAGCATTCCAATTTGCCGGACTGTATGGCATGTACATCTCCTTCCCTACTATTTGGCAGGAGGGTTACAACTGGACAACAGCGGAGGTCGGGTACGCCTTCCTCTGTCCTGGTATTGCTATGTTTATCGCCTCTATCTTCGTCGGTCGAATCTCGGATTACATGCGTAAGAAGGCTATCGCGAACAGCCCGGACGGCAAAGTCGCACCGGAACGAAGAATCGTAATCCAAATACCCGGATTCCTCCTTGCTGCTGCTGGGAAGATCATGTTTGGGTGGTTCACACAGAATCGCGTGCACCCGGCAGCCGGTCTTTTCAGCGCGGCTCTCGCAGCAATCGGGGTTTCCGTGGTTTTCGTAACTAGCACCTCTTTCCAGACAGAATGCGATCCTGCTCAAACTGCCAGTCTGGTAGCTTTAGGGGGGTTTCTTCGCAACGTCGCTGCTGCCATCTGCGCAGCAATCATGGGCAGTATCCTAGACGCAATGGGTTGGGGTTGGGCGTTCACCGGTCTCGGAATACTGGACCTCCTCTGCATACCAGGAATTCTCATCATCATGGCCCGAGGCGCGAAATTCCGAGAGGCACTGAAGCGCGACCAGCAGCTGAGCAAGTAGGCTGATCAAAGGTCGTCCTGGCAATGGTTAGAAGAATGTGAGCTCAAAATTTTGTTTTGGTGCATAGCGCGGCGTTGGCGGATGTCTGTATGTTTGCATTAGAATCGCAAATTATGTTGATATATATTAATATCGTTCAAGACTGAAGACGTTGAGACGTGCTATGGTGGTGTTGCGGACCTTCCGCGCGCATTCTCCCCAGCCCGGGCTGCCGCGTAGGCAATGGTGACCGTTTCATGAATTCGCATTAAACTTAGCTGTTTTGTATTATTAACATCTCTAGTGGTCCCCGAAGGAAATACATGATGGAATATGGATACAGTGTGATGTGCGAAATTGATGGTCATGTGCAGGCGAATAGCCTCGGAAGTTGCTGGAAAGGGCGAGTTTGGCCGGAATCGCTACTTCCGAAATTTGTCAGCAATGTTCGCCATCCTCGCTACCTATAACTTAATAAGGATGAGACCCCAGCAGTGACATCGCAGCAAAAAAAAATCAAAGACAAATTCATCGTGGCGTTTCGAACAACCTTGCGCAAGATGACCAACTTTCAGGTCAATATTGTCAGCGACACCGTCTGCCGTAAGTAATCTCAATGCAATCAACGGGATCGTCTCTAATACTGACGACCATCGGATAGCATGGTGCTACGTTGGCAAGAAGCGCCTAGAAAACGGCATTGCAGCCTACAAAGAAAAACATCCGGAATCGAATGATACCTTTTCAACAACCTGGTTTCCGTTCTACCTCAACCCTGATGCGCCAAAGAGTGCCGACAAGCAGCAAATGTACGAGTCCAAATTCGGGAAAGAACGCACAGCCATGATGCAAGAACGTCTATCCGAAATTGGTAGAGCCGAAGGCATCAACTTCAAGTACGGAGGCAAGACCGGAAACACACGCGACTCGCACCGACTCGTGCAGCTCGGAAAGACCAAAGGTCCCCAGATGCAAACGCGCGTAGTGGAGGAGCTCTTTGCTGCCTACTTTGAGAATGAGAAGGACATCACGAGCCGAGAGGTATTGACAGACGCAGGTGTCAAGGCCGGAATTGAAGAGAAAGAGATCAAGGAATGGCTAGACGCTGGGAAAGGGGGACCGGAGGTCGACCAGGAGGTGCAGGAGGCGGTTCGACACAACATTTCAGGTGTCCCTAACTTTACCATCAACGAAAAATTCGAGATCGGAGGGGCACAGGAACCCGCTGCTTTTGTCCAGCTTTTTGAGCGGCTGAAGAGGCAAGAGGGCAGCCTTTAGGCTGACTGAACTCCGACTCATGAGTCATGTTGTATGGTAGCTATGTAACCGGAGAATCTGAGGGCAACCTGACTAAGATGCACTGTAGCGCTTGACGGCGTTAGAAGCATCTAGTATGACCCGAGATGTTGTGTAGACGCAGAACACGACTGTATCCTCCGCCGCGATTTTACCATCAAACATTTGTCATGAGCTTTTCGAATCAAATAGGGTTGTTAGAAGGTGCAGATGCAGGTATGGGTGGTTAGTCACGGGAGGCTGGTGGTCGGTTTATGTTACCAGAATAGACTTCATACACATTATATATGAGGCATCCTTCCTCTTAGATTGAATTAACACCCTTACACTTCATCAACGGTAAATGACATTGATTGCGGGGTTTCTTTGTTCTAGCACCTAGAAAATACAGAGAAGTGGCGGCGTCACAGCCCCTTAGAAGAAGCACGACCAGGAATCACCGTAATTGGACAATACAGTACCCGGCTCGTATATGTGAATTTCGTGGACTCAGCCCGGAGGTGGTGATGGGGCAAACAGCGGAAGCCGAAGGCCTTCAATAGGCAGTAAATGGGCAAAAGCTGTAGGCGGTACCGACATGGCACACTATATATAAGTGTACACACTCCTAATACCATTCTTATTAACAGTGCTCCGACTTCGAATCTTCAGCTTATCGTCTCCAAACCAAATATTACAGTATGCATTTACTTATCCTCTTTGCCTTCGGCAGTGTTCTTCTGGGTGCGCAGATGTTGCTTCGACCAGTCTCCCGCTACCACAAACCCAGCCTGAAAGCCTGGCTCCGGTCACTGAGCCTGTACCAGGCTGCAAGGGCTCTGTCTAGGACAGTGCCATTCCTAAAGCCACTGAGCCCTTCCAGTTTGACTAATCTGCCGGATGGGAGCGACTGCCGGGTTACCAAGATCAAGGAAATAAGAGCCCTAGCTAGGCGCCATGTGGTAGCAGAGATTTTGGATGATATGATCCAAAAAGATGGAGCAGGATCGTGGCCACCAAATGCAAACCACGAACATAGTACTTGGCCAGTGCCTCTCCGACCATTCAAAGAGATCTACCTGGAGCTTGCGGCACTTCTTCCCCAAGCAACACCATCCCTTGATGATAAAGTGAACACCGCACGCATTGAGGCATTCCGCCGACGCTTCCGTGATTCGCTTCGTGAGCGTGTCAATCTGGCTGAGGTAATACCGGTAAGAAGCAGGAAACAGTATCAAAAGTATCAGGGAGTCAGCTAACCTAAAATTCAGCTTTTGCAAGCTGCCGATGCTGGTCGTTGGGTCGTCTTCCCTCGTGATGTCTACAACGCATTCTACTGCTGCATTGCTGTCAGCCGGCATGCGTTTCGTTGGGCAACAATTCCTGTTGTTTCGGTTGCGCAGCTTGAGAAGACAGTGGAGTTTCCCATCGAGTTGGTTAAACCATGGGCGTCAATGCAGCGACACTTCGGCTGTACATCAGACAGCGGGAACCTCAGTGCGTTATGCCATCATTTCTCGACCTCTTCCGTCCTTACTAAGCTAACTGTCCTTTCAGCAAGCAACGTAGTGCTCAATTTCCATACCAACGGCGAATACATCCACAGAATCAACACTGGCATGACGCAGAGAATCATGTCCGGCGAAGAATCCTTCAGCCGTATCTTTTACGATATCGAAATGTTGAGCCTCCCCGTTTACCACGACATGGTCTCTGCAATTGCGACGTTCGCCCACGGTGACGCAGTCGCCTGCGCACGACACGTTGCTAGCATCACATCGCAGCTACGACTCATCCTGGGCAGCTACATGAACAACATGCACGACAATATGATCCCACACTCAGTCTGGTTGTCATATGTTCAGGGCTTTCAAGCGTGGGGTATCGGGCAGCGTAACAAGAAGGCCGGCGAATGGGAGGAATTCGACGGCCTGAGCGGGAACCAGGTGCTGCTATTCCAGGCGCTCGATGCTTTTCTGGGCATCGAGCAGTATCTGTCGCCGAGGGATCAAGAGAGAAACTTACCGAAGAGGCAGAGGGAACTGTGCCATGCGCTGAGGAAGCATTCCTTCCGCGCGACCCTGAGCGAGCTACCGGATGATGAAACCGTGGCTGAGATTGCGCGTAGTTTTGACGAGATCTTGAAGCGGTTGCGGGTAAGTCTCATTGTCTCTTGAGAGCGTGACGTGTCTTTTCGAGTACTGATAAAAGGTGTAGTTATTCCGCACGGCGCATCGGAGGAGAGCAACGATGTATCTCTCACAACCTGCACCCGAAAGACTGCCTATGACGGCTGGGAAGTCGCTGTTGAACCCAAGTCTTGAACAGAGTCTAGCTTTCCTCGATGGATTCTTGGTCCGCCGGTTAGCTCAGACAGTGTAGACGTAACCTGAGCCATCTGGTATTGGCTCTTTTCCGAGAGGTATTCAAACGTGCCTCAGGCTGTCAATACAAGACACGGGTTGAGTGCTGAGAAACACGGAGTGCATAGGTAGACATGACCTTTAGTACTGGGGTAATGCATATATTCATGCAATGCATATGCCTAGGAAACAGCACTGCTAGCGGGAAGAACTGGTGTGTTGTTCTGAAACCCTCGCCCCACTCGATCATCGCCGGGCTTCGCCTCGACCAATGCAACCTTTCCTTCTTCATCATGCATGCAGCTCGCACAACGGACACTACTGTGCTACCGCATGCACTGAACTCAGCTTAGTTCTTGGTACAGCGAGAAGAGGGGAGAAGACCTTGAATTTGACGCACCTTTACCGGTATCGGGGAAGCCCTCGTCGCCCTGCGCTCGGTCATCAGTACATGGCTTATAGGTACCGGCGCGATCACAGTAGACTGGAAAAGACAGAAGTAGGTATTGTGCTCGGAAAAAGGCTGTCAGCCCACAGGTAACGCCCTCCTGCCCCACAATGCAGCTGACCTTCCCGTGTTTGCTTCAGCTCTCCTCCCTCCCTCAGGCCATGTCAATGTCAGCCTAAGCCGCCATTTTTCTACACTCTACTAGTGTTGTCAGAGTATTATTAAAATGTTGACGTCTCTGCCCTCGATCGACGCGCCCTACCATCGGTACTGACGACTTAGGTAGGTACGCAGATTGCCTCGGCTCCCGGGAGTTACCTAGGGTACCCTACCACGTGCCTACCTACCAGTAGGTACCTACGCACGTCATGGCAGAAATCATCGACCACCGTCGCATTCGGAGTTGCACGCCGGCTGAGCTCCGAGACTACTACAAACAGCTCGCGGGAGTAGCGTCACTCGAAGATATCACATCTGGACTGCTTCAAGCCGTTGCAAGAGGCTCGATATCGCCCCTCACTTTTGCGCCGTGGCTGGGCGTGTCAAAGTCACCGGCTACCATCCGCGAAGCTCTCATTCATGACAAATCGGTCCTCATTCGCAAATTCGCAATCAAGCAGCTTGGCAGAGCCCTTTCTTCTTCAAGATGGAAAGAGATATGGGACGGCATTGGTGGTACTGCTGGTTTGCTGGATATTTTTGCTGGACTCTCGGTGCTTGAGGTCAGAGATGCCTGTAAGGCGATTGGGCGTTTTGGAAGAGGCAAGGATTTAGTGGAGAGAAGAGAACGATGCACCGAACTATTCAAGGGACTGCAACCTGAACATTTCACCGGTGCACCACACAAGACGAAGGATCAACGACCATTGACGAGGCACTACCGCCTGCTCATTCCCGCATGCTCAGAAGAATTAGTCGGCGAGGCTGTCGAAGCTGGGCTGAAGGGAGCCTGGAAAAGTGCTAGGGAGGAGGATCTTTTACGATATCATCCGGAAATAATGCAGAAAAAGCTGCTTCGTTCTCTCGGTGGCGACCAGACGCAGCAGCCCATACAATCGAAACTGGAAGATCTTTTCACCCGCTATCCTTCTGCCACGTCCAGAATAAGCAGATTTTCAGCTTCCATGGAATTTTCTCTCATAGTTCTGCGAAGACTAGTCAAGTCGACAGACTACGCTATGAAGGAAGACTTGTTCATAGACCAACTCGTTCGACCTCTGTTGGAGCGTGCTATCAAGAAGCGCGCGGATTGGTATGCTATTCAGGAAATAGTGAATCTCACGGTGCAGTACCTGGAAACATATCCAAGCGCTGGGAAAGAGATTACCATCGAAGTGCGCGACGTCCTCCACCTAGTCGCCAGGTGCTGGTCACGTAAACCAGATCTGTTCGAGAAGCAACTAAGAAGATTATGCTCGCATCCCTTATTTGGTACAGCCAAAAAAGACAAACTCAACGATTGGGACCACTTCCTAGCGAAGGGAGTGGTGAGAACGCGGCGCTATTCACTGCTACGGTTGTGCTACCAGGAGTCGACCGCCCTCGACCTTGATGTTGATGGAGACCTCGAGAAGGTCAAGGGACCGCTTTGTGAAGATATTTTGACCAACCTCGGTCACCGAGAAGCCTTACTTCTCTTCGCCCGTCTACGGGAAGTAAGAGGAGATGTTGATCTGGTTGAACATGGTTCTCGTCGCTCAGTGCTTGGTATGACGTCGTCATCTGCTGGGTCTGACGGCGATCCTGATCTATATCACATCCATCTATTGAGTTTAAACGGCAAGAATGAAGAAGCAAGGGTGCTAGCGACTGAGAGTTTGAACACTCGCAAGAAGAAAGCGGCTTCCACCTCTCAACCAGAAGAGCGCGCTTTCTATGCCAAGTCGTCCCTGTATATCGCTATTGCCAGTGGATCACTCGAAATACTGAAACAGACGCTCGACTGGACTAAGCGCTTCATCGGAGATCCTTTGGTACTCCGCGAGCTGCACATGGAATGGTATCCTGACGAGGCTGAGCGTCTGCTCTCAGGCGTACCGGAGCCGATTACTAAATCTTTGACCCTTGCCGACTTGCACCAACGTGTCGAGATGTCCAACTCAATCCTAGCGAGCCTGTTTGATACAGTTTGTTCGGCCTCACGAGAGCCCTCGTTCTCCTCCAATCACTGGAAAGGTGTCTTCGGCCTTTGCTTTGACTCCATTAGAAGGCGGATCGAGCTCACTTCTGAACTGAAAAAGCGACTGCATGCTTCCAAAGAAGAACTCTACGACTGTCTTTGGAAGGGTACTATTCCGACGCTCATTGCAATGGAGGCAAAGGCTAATGCTGAGGGAAATGAAAAGCTCCAGGCCAATCATTTGGAGGGAATCATGGCCTATCACTATGGCTCCTCCTCAATGCGGCTCAAGGACATTGATGTCTCATCTTACACCTTCATGGATAATCTTGCTCGAGCAAGGGATGACCTTTGGTGCAGGCTGCGTTCATCTGTTCATCCACTTGTATTGACTCTTCCCGAACCCTTACCTCACGGACTGCCAGTGCAATATCTCACTGCCTCCTGGTACATGGACGTGCAGGATTTGGACAAACATACGCCGTATATTGCCTCCCGTGTGCACGAAACCTTGTTTCCAGACCCAGCTGCAGCTCTTCAGGTTGCTTCCTCGGACTATGAGACACAAGCCGCCATCGGCGTATTTGTGGACAGCTATCAAGATGCCCTCCAGCGTTATATACCTAACATATGCGAGAGAGCAGAGAAGCATAGGCGTGCGCAGAAGGCTTGGGAATATGCGATAGGCCCTTTAAGCCGCGGCAGGATGAATGAAGAGGAAGCTGTCCGCTTCTGGAAGAACAAGACGCCAGTAGGCCTTAAAAACTGGCCGCCTGGACACTCGATCAATCATACGCGTGCCACCTGGCCCTTGATACCCAAAACCGATGACCCACACACGTCATGTGAATGGAACCCATTTACGTCGGTTCCACCTCACTCGCGGAACCTTGATGAGCCGACATATCTAGATCTCTCCCTCGCTGTTCTGGATGTGACACACCCAAATCCTACTATCTATCACACATTGGATGTAGTGTCACCCGAAGTCCCGGCCGAGGAAGGGAATGAGAGTACCATATGGTCATCGAAATGTGATATGGGTGAGGGTGGAGTCTTATCGGCCTTGTTGTACCTCAATGCCAAGTATGTGGCCGATTGTCGTCTTTTAGCGAAACCATTTCCATGCGCAGATGATGCACGATATCCCGCGCTATATTTGGACGAAGAATTCCTTTCGTCTGATGAATTGAATCCTCTCGAGGCAGTCAGGAACATCCGAGGCAACATCGGCACTATTCCCCCCTCACTGCTAGAACAAGTTGCACGAAATGTGATCAAAGCTCTCGATGGTGCAAAACCTAACACGAGTACATATACTACATTACACGAAGTGGCTCTGCTGCTCATTGTACGGCTAGGCGAGAGCGACGAACCCGCTCTAGCAATGAGGCTGGCTATACGAACAATTTTGGATAGACCAAAGTCAAGCTCGTGGCATCGACAGCTGCTGAGCCCTAGCTTTTTGCGGCGGCTTCCGGCCTCCAAGGCCAAGACATGTATCGATACCTTCGCCCACGATGTGATCCTGACGTTAAAGGCTAAGAAGAATACGAAAGAGAAGAGAGAAGGGGATAACATCCAAGAGGGATCACATAGCAGCCCATACGTTAAAATCACGGCGATCAAATTCATGGTTCAGCTATTACATGACGGGAATCTCGTCGGGATAGATCAATCTCTCTCCCTTCTTTCCGCAATTTCGGAGACGGACCCTCATGTTGACGTTCGGGTCAGTATCGTCAAATGTCTGTTGGAGCTACTCAAAGTAAGCTCCCCAAGGCACTCGAGCCATGTGCTTGCACTCTTGGAGTCGGCGGTCCCTCTGGCTGGATCGTTAAACGAACGACAACCGTTAACGGAAGATATGTGGGCGCAGAGTGAAGAAGACCTTTTGCTTCCTGATCGTCTGAAGGATATTGCCGCATCACCAGTGCTTGACGCACTAATTACTCATTTCCACCATTCGGAAAGTGATGTCAACGACCTCCAGCCCTTTGTCGAGCGCATCATACTTCCGGTGCTTGGACGTCTCAAAAAGCAGACTGCGAGATGGGTATCATTGTTTCTACGTAAGTATGGAGTTGAGGATCATGCTCAGTTGTTGTCACAGTTTCCTCCACTCCCACGAGATCCGCTTGTGAACGAGAGGTTGCTAGCAGTAGAAGACTCGAGATTGTCTTGTCTTCCACGCGCTGTGCTAGAAGAGTACGTAACCTTCATTACCTTCAACGTTGCACCTCCAGCACCGATCAGAGCATTGAACAATCGACTACGCAAAGACCATACAGTAAACTCACGGACAGAGGTCCAAACATGGCTGAGCTTGTACGGGAAAGGTCTCGATGCCCTCGATGCACTCTATTCGTTCGGTCTCATCTCGCTGCTTGCACATGTCTCGGAGTCTCCCGATGGCACGTGCATGACAGCTAGAGTCATCCAAGAGCAGTTTCTCAAGCTGTTTACTGCAGTGCTATGGAACGACACACCGACCTACGTGAAGCTGACACATTGCGTGTGTTGGGAAATACTCAGTAGCTACAGCCTCTCTGAACACTGGTGGACACCTCACGGCAAACCAATCCTCGAAGCTATGATCTCCTACGTCAACACTCTCCGTACTCGGGACTGGGAGCGGGACCAAAATCGCAAACCGTCGGTTCTGCCTGACACGTTCAGCTGGCGCCTTCTGCTACTTGACTATCCCTGGCCCTCGAGTAACGACAAAGCTACAGACCGCGAACGCAAATGCCTAGTCTTTGCAAACCAGCTTTCAGGCATCGTAGATGAGATCAGCAGCCTACCCATCCAACATACCGCCCTGGACCAGCTCTTCTTTTACCTCGCCAGCGATAACCTATCATGCAACGCGGCTCGTCCCACGAGGAGGCACTTCAGCCGCCTTCTGAACTACCACAACCGCGATGCTCTACACGAAGCTCTCATCAACAATCGCATTCTGACAGCGGTGTATTTAGGTGACATTACAAAACCTAGACTGAGCTGGCTGACAGGTCCAGAATTGCTGAGGGTGGATGTTGCCAGTGACTTGGTGATGCTGGTAAAGACATATTTGGAGGAGAATGAGGGTGTTGTGGACGAGGACGTGAGAGCAGCTTTAAGGGGACTCGTGGAATCATGGAAGGGATCCGATAACGAAGGCGTGAGGAGGAGGGGATGGAAGATTGAGATGACGTATACCGCGTAGGCTAGCGTTAACGTCTTTGAGCGATTTACTGGCCTGTTCGGGGGGTCACTTAATGGTTGGCGGGACGAATCTGCATACACGACGGTCGGTTGCATCAGCTGGTGATCTAATTTTGAAAATCAGCGAATATGCAACGTGACCAAAGCCTTCTGGGTCACCCCTTGGAAAATGGAGCCACCCTCGTCATCATGAAAAGTCGCTGTGTCTGTACCGCGTGTATTCCGAGCGCACCGCTCCGCCAACCACTCACCTTCTCGCTCACAACAATGACCTTCTTCTCACGCGATCGCCCCTGCGCCCCAGTCGCCTTCTTCGCAAAAGTGCGTCCATAAATGGCAAAATACGTACGGAGACTCTTACGTCAGTGCAGGCTGTATCACACGGCCGCCCTGGTCCCACAACCTCGCCATTCAACCCCTCGAAGGTATGTCGAACGCTCTGGAATGAGGTGGCAGAAGCGACTCAAAGAGCTAGGAAAAGAGGGGTGGTGAGCGATCGGCGCTGGGAGAGACTCTTACGGCCATCATTGGCCACGGTTTCGGTGCATAGACCCATGGTCTAGAAATGATGTCTTTGACTACCCTTATAGAGAGGTCAAGTCCTCGACAAGGGAACGTTTAGGCGGAGTCGGTCCCGTACGGTGCTGGTTGCACCCACGCCCGGTGAGGATGTGGTTGTTCCCGAAGGGGAGCACAATTGTCTAACAACAGTTGTTAGCAGACGCGGGCTGGGAACGCATTGCTATTGTGATAGCTCTCATTGGCAGGTGTCGTCCGCTTGTTGATGGTCAGTCGGTGGGCGGGGGATGGGACACTGGACGTCCCGGAGCTAAAGCTAGGTAGGTCGGAAGGTCCCTACCTACCGGTACCTAAGTGCTACCTAGGGCCTTGGCGCCGGTCCGTGCTCGGAAATTCCAGACCTCAACACCACGTCTGAGCATCGCCACTCTGCTCACCATGCCATTGAGATCCTGCGCCAAAACACCCGAGATGCTCACCGTACGACATGCAAACCCGGTCCAGACGAACCGCACCCACTGCAGCTTCGAACCCTCTTGCACAGGGCTTGGTAGCGATGGGATTACTCAGGGCCTCAACAATCGACCCCTCTACGAAGACGTTGGGCTGCCAATTGTCGGCTTCCTTCTACGCTTCGACATGATTTCATCAGGATCAGTGCCCTTCCGACTGCCCTTTCCCCGTCAGAACCCCTCAAACCAAGCGTCGTAATGGATTCTATCAAGTTCCGATACACGGAAAGTAAACGCACTTAAGAAGGGCACGTCGCGCATCGAAAAATCATCACGCTTCTCATTCCCTACAGTCGCTACATACCTACATCCACTCAGGTTCCCAAACTCCCTCAAAGCCGCCAACATGTCGGGCTGCTCGCTCGTTGCCCCCGGCCTCCCGTCCCTGATCGGGACGGCGACGCCGACCTTCAGCTACGACCAAAACTTGCATCCTTTGCTCGCTGGCCATAGATTCGGCCTCCAGGTTACCTACATGTCTGGTACTTCGACTTGCTGGCAAGGATCCGCACCACCATTCACACCCACCCTCCATAAAGGGCTCCTGTACCAGCAACAATGCCAGTATGCCACTCAAGGTCAACCCGCCACTTACACTGCTATCCATTGTCCCCTTGCCGACCTCGCGCTCTGGGACAATTCCGGAACATATACCATTGGCAATTACCAGCTTCTCAATTTGTTCGCCAACCCTCCACGCGAGTTCTATGCTAGATTCGGCTCATCACCTGCACCTGCGACTGTTGCTACAACGACTGCCTTCACTACTGCAACCGTAACCAACCTTGCCACTGCTCCCGGTCCGGCTGTGGCGACAGCAACCGTGATTTCCACCACTGGAACACTTACTCAGACCAGTCTCAGTACCTCTACAGTTCAGATCATTGCTACTACTACGAGCTTTTTCAGCTCATGTCCGGTTACATCCTCAGCAGCGCCGCTACCTGTGACCTCCTCTACGGTATCGCCGGCACCACTGCCTGTGACCTCCTCTACTGTATCGCCGGCACCGCTGCCTGTGACCTCTTCTATGGTATCGTCGGCACCGCTACCTGTCACCTCCTCTATGCTATCGTCGG
>ML975341.1:56076-109807 GCA_010015605.1 Decorospora gaudefroyi
CCTCTATGGTATCTTCCGCACTGACTGCGCCAACTGCATCGAGCTCTCCGTCTGGTGTCTCATGTCCTGCAAGCAATGGCATGACATACAGTACCCCCCAGGGAACCTACGTCATTGAATGCTATGTCGACCGCTTTGACTTTGATATCGGCATAGCAACCGCCAGTACCTTCGAGCAATGTCTCCAGCAATGCAGTGCTACTAGTGGCTGCGTGACTGTATCCTACCTGCCAAATGGTCCCTGCTACCTAAAGAGTGGCCTTGGTGCACCTTCTTCTAACACCAATGTTTGGGGTGCTAGACTAGTATCTGTCTCTGCTACATCTTCTCCTCTACCAATGAGTAGCTCAACTTCTGCAGCCCCTCCTGCCACCACAGTTGTTAGCTCATCAGCCGTAGCCACTGCCAGCCCGTCCGGTGGTGTCTCTTGCCCTGCCAGCAATGGTCAGAACATCATCGTCAATGGCAGTGTGTACTTGATTCAATGCGGTGTCGATTATATTGGCAACGATTTCCCGGGTCCGCTCAGTCCAGTCTACCCGGGCTCGTACGAGGGTTGCTTGGCGGCTTGCACCGCTACTACTGACTGTGTCGCTGTCAGCTACGTTGTGAACGGTCCTTGCTACCTCAAGAGTGCGGCGAACAATGATGCCAATACGAACAGTAACGTTATTGGCGGAAAATATGTCGGCCCCGCACCAAGCACGACATCCAGTCCGATGACATCCAGCCCGATGACATCCAGTGCGGTATCATCCACGGCAATGAGCCCGATTGTTGTCACCTCGTCTGCTCCAGCCTCGACAGTTACGGTGACTATCAATATGGGCAGCACCGCCTATCAATGTGCATGCACTCCTGTTGGCGGGTTGATCTCAAGTCCATCACTCACTCCATTACCCCCTCCATCAACCACTACCAGCAGCGCTCCTGTTGCCACGACGCCGGCCACTATTTCGTGCCCCGGTGCAAACAGCACAATCTATACGAGCCAGTGTGGTTCCGCGTATGCTATTGAATGCGGCATTGACCATTTCGGAGGTGACCGTAAGTACAACAGGCACGTATCTGACGAATTGTAGCTTACACGCATTATAGTACCTAATGGTATGGTTTCGGTCAACACACTCAACGAGTGCATCAGGTCCTGCGATCTTACCAATGGCTGTGTTGCCGTCTCTTGGGTGGCTGGAACACCTGGGCCTTGCTACATGAAGGGCAGTGTCGGTCCCGCCCGCATGGAGGCGAGCGTCTGGGGCGCCAGAAAGGTCTTTGGATGCAACCGGCCCCCTGTTTTGAGGCTGCACCGCAAGCGCGTTGTATCCGCCCCTGGCGAGAAGCAACTCCAGTTGTTGTTCGGGGCCGGGTACTTTGCTCCGGATCATACATTTACCCAAGAGCGAGTGACTCACACCGCTACGGTCACTGTTGCAACTTCTACCGCATCGTCGTGAGTAACCCGAAAGTATCTTCTGTTGTAGATGGACTAATCTGTTATAGCACCGTCACTGGCCCCGGAACTATTACCACCACCACAGCTTTTACCCAAGCAGCTGCCACGGTCACTTCGAACGTCAACGTCCAGAATACCGTCTTCCAGATAGTTAGCGTAACGACGTGCCCGCTTGCTCTGCCCACCATCTGAGCGCCCTTACCCCGCTTCTGACGCGTTCCGGAGTCGTCAGGTTGCAAAGCCGCGACACATGAGCTATAAAAAAGGATCGTGTCCGTCGCTTTTTCCGATACCATTCGCTGTCGCTCCTTAACACACGCATTACCACTCTTTTCTCTTTACTCAGCTGTGTGGCTTCTCTTTTAGAATCATGTTAGATAGTTGTAATGCGAGGATCTGTTGTTCCCTTGATACCGACTTGCCTTGCAGCCTGTGATGTGCATGCTGAGCCGATAGTCTCCAACGATACCGCCGCAGCGTCATGATGTACGTAGGGCTGAGGAATAAGTTGCTTCGACGCGAAACTTCGACTAGTTAGTGTACAGCATAGGTTGTGTAATTATATCGATGAGCGCTGTAGATATGTTATCAAGTGGGTGCTAGGTCACGATGTCTATGCTGATCACGTGGTGCTGTGGAGAAGAGGCTAGTATCGATAAGGCACGTTCACGTACCAGCGCGCTTGACGACACGTACACAGTCACGACAGTCAGTACACGACGCACGTACATCACTCACTACATGTCTGAAACTACAGCCTGGCCGCCCGCCATTGGTCTCACGTCCAAGATTATCCCGCGAAAGGAGGCTATCCTCGCTGTCTCCTACTCAACAGTGGTGCGCGCGCCGGCACCGCTTGTATTCGATACTATCCTCCGTGTCGCCGACTATGCAGCATGGAACACGTGGGTGCCTAGCGTGGTTATCCACAGACAGCCCTCGTCTTCGGGAAACGACCTCGACACTAGTGGCCAAGATCGTATGAGCATCGGCTGCACGATGCAATTCAACGTCGTTATGAATACGGATAGACCGGACAATATCACTCGGGCACCGCTGAAGGTCCCAGACATCTGCACGCCCTCGTCGCCGACTTCCTACCTCACACCGGACCTACTCGCCGACCCCACGTTCACAGCGGATCTCAGCAAGGTGTATAGAGTCAGTTGGACGGGGAACGGAGGCATGTACGGGTTGGCCCCCAAGCTGGAACGATTTCACGAGGTCATTGTCATAAACGAAAAGGAATGCGAGGTCAGAACTTGGGAGATGATGGGCGGTATAATGGCTAGGGTCGTGAAAGTGATGTTAGAGGACACGTTGAAGGGCAAGATCGCTCTTTGGTGCGAGGATCTGAAGAGACATTGCGAGAAGGTCTACGCTGAGGGATCCGCGGCTTGAGAATTCAGTTTCAGCTCTCTCGCTCTACTCCTGTTAGAATGAGGAGTCATGCATCCAATAGGCTACGTCTACTGTGTAGGTCCCCTGTTACGACGTGGCCGCTGAACGTCTTTCCAGCTGGCTATTGAGTGCCTTTCCAGCTCGCTATTGAGCGCCTTTCCAGCTCGCCTGCTCACGTCGTAGTGCTCCTTTTTTGGGTACATTGAGGCCACATGGAATGGAAGGGTCTGTTCGGATGGCTTTGTGAAGGTCACGTGATTAGAATATCCCTATGAAACTAGTTGTAATACCAGGAGCAGGGTTTAAGTTTCATAGCGTGGCGGGCACGTAGGCACGTGGTTAGATTAACGGCTTTGTTATAAACAATTGCTGCTCATGAGCAGCATTTTTTTTAACAGCCGTACGCGCCCTCCTTACTGTGCAGTGTGTAAGCGCCAGGTCGCAGGGAGCTGTAAGCACTAGCAGGGTATGGAAATGATGGCGTCTTGTGAGGAAAATGGCGCGGCCATTACATCCTCTAAAATCTTATTTTCCTCAAACGCGACCTCTACACAATATTATTAATGCCTCCGTGTTTCTAATAATGGGGCCTCCTAACAAAAAGCGAACAGGCCCTACAACGTACACAGTAGTACAAGAGCGGGCTCATCTCCAGCCGGCATGCTTTTGGTTGAAACCACCCTCGGCAGTAACGTCACTTCCAGCACAAAATGCCCGGAATCGATTTCGCCTTACGCCACCCAGCACTCGACCTAGATAAGCTCTTCAGTCTCTGGACTCTCGCTCTTGCCCCTCTTATTGCCCACATTGTAGCAGGCGCCCCGGAGCCAGCATACCTCAGCTCCAAGCCACCAAGCTGGGTCGACTACGTCGTATTCTGGAACCCCACATCAATCATATGGCGTTACTTCACTATATTCGATCGCAGGCTTCGGGCCAAGACTTGGAATCGCGAAATTCTCGCCTCGACCAATGCGCTTTTCTGGACGACGAATGGCTGGGATGGAAGTGAAAATATGATCATGGAGGCAAGGAAGCATTGTCTAAGATTGCCACCTAAAAGTCACGCAGCACTGTTGTCGAAGTCCTTCGTCAATACTGTGATCGTGACCTTACAGGGCGTGCTGGCTGTATACCAATTGACGTCATTGGACGAATTCAACATCAACTTGAATTTGGGTACCGTATTCCTGCCCATTGCGCTGCTTGGTCTGGTACGGCTTCCCTCGGCTCTTTGGATCACCGATGATTTCGCGTACACGTGCTACGACTGTGACACAAACTCAATCAACGGGCCGGCTAGCCAAAAGGCCACCGCGAACGAGGCAGGATATTACGAGTTGACTACCGTACCCGTTTCAGACGACGATACGAGTTACGCACAATTCCGTCCTCGGACAAGCATTCATGGCTGCATCGCGAGAGCTGTCTTCTTAATTCCGGTACTCGCGATGGCCACTCTGGCCGTCTTCTGGGTCTACTATGTTTTCTACGCATTTTCCATGTCCATGTCCGGTACCGGATTCTTCTCCCTCATGTTATGGCTCACCTTCAGCCTCGGAAGCACCGCAATCTTTCTACTGAATATCGCTAGAGCACGGGATATTACTACGGTCGTTCCGGGGGTGTCAAGTGTATGGTACCGATTATACACGGCTGCGCTTTTCCTCCTCATGCTCGGTTTGTTTATCGCGGCGAGTATGGAGACGCGAGAAACAAGGTGCGGAAAATTCACAATCTCAGGGGATACATGGATGTGCCCTGATATCAGGGAAATACCAGAAAACACGTTTGTGTACTTCAATGCAACCGCTATCGATGGCTCGGGAAGTTGGACAGGCGAGATGAAGGCTTGGCAAGCGTACTATGCTGGTATAATCGGTGTAGATTATGAATCTGCTATTCTTGATGCTACCCCAGAGACCGCGTACGCCTTTCTCGAGTATATTCGTAATTCTACGTATTCGAGAAGACAGCTCTAGTTCTACCAGAGTTGTTGTAGCTCGAACCCGTGCGAAGAACGCTAGAGAGACCGGTACGCAAATCTCACTTCTTGATGCGCGATGCTCACAGGCGCGCAATGCATATCTATATCATACAAGATATGCGCTAGATGGTGACAAAATATCGAGTGAGCAATCATGTATTATCAGAGTACTACGTGTATATATCAGATTTGAGATCTCAAGCTGCCAGCACTGAGCAGACCGGTAGCTAGTAGATCCCATTCTCACTTCTCGCAATACACCTACCTCATTCGCATACTCGCTCGTCCCTCCTCATTTTCGATCCCAGGCGCACCACGCACAACACTGCCCCTCCGTGAGCCAGACATCGACTCACCACCTTGCTGGGCAATGGAGTTCTCCCTCCTCCCATAAGCGCCTGGGAGGCTGCTAACACGGCGCCCACCCGTCTCCTCGCGCGCAGCGCTAAGCTTTTGCGCAAATGGACTTCTTTTCCTGAGCGCTGGGCCCTTCCAGTAGATGACGTAAACCGATATGACGAGGAGAAGCGAGATACAGAAGAGGATGGTGGATGCGTACGCGAGATGGTTTTCACCGCCGATATTCTGGAAGAAGGGGGTTGCGGGAAGAGTCAGTACACCGGCGAGGAAATCGCGGGCCCAGCCGTTACCGCCAGTTGCTGATGCGGAGTAGGGTCCGTAGGCGCAGATCATGTAGTCAATTGTGGCCATGTAGATGGCATAGTTCGCAATACCGATGATGGCAGATCCGATCAAAGGACATATCCAGTGAATGGGCGGCCCAGTCGAAGTCCAAGCGAAAATAATTAGGCCAATCGGGAGACACGGCGCGGTGTACAGCAGCCACCACAGTCGGGCTTCGTACTGCGAGCGTTCGTCGTCGGGACGTTCGCGACGGACGCGCTCGTTGCGCTTGATGGCCGGGAAGAAAGAGAACCAGGCGATGAAGTAGCCGATACCGATCGCGACGAAAGTCAGACCGACGGCGAAGGTGGCGAAGTCCCATTGCGAGAATACTAGGGCGTAAGATTGGAGGAACATGAAGATGATAGCATCCGAGAACCCGGATAAGAGGGACAGAACTAGCACGATGGGTTCGGTGACGAACATGTGGAAGGGGCGGATCCAGGTGGTGAGAATTTCGCGCATGCTGAAGCGCTCCTTGAAGGTCTTGAGTTCGTTAGGACCCCATATGTTGTTTGGTTTGCCATTCTTGTCGCCTTCTTCGCGGCGCTTCTTCGCGATGCGGTCGAGTAAGATGGTAGTGCGCGTTTCGGGGACGAGGATGGCATGCGCAATTTGGATGGCGCCGCCAAAGATGAGTTGGATCCAAATATTCCATCGCCAGGCGAGGAATTGCTCAACGAAACCACCAACAATGGGGCCCAGGACTGAACCGCCAACGGAGGAGAAGACGATAAACGCGACTGCGTATTGTTGGTCATCCCTATATAGGTCGTTAGCATGGTCATCTAAAAGGTGAAGAAAGATACGTACGCTTCCCACATGTCTGCGACCATGGCAAGTGTCACCGAGCCACCAGCCGTGGAGATACCACCTAGCGCACGACCCACAAGGATAGTCGCAAAATTAGGCGCAATGCCCACGGGAATCTGCCAAATGTTGACAAAGAACAAACTGAGCTGGAGAATAGGCCATCTGCCTAGTTCTTCACTCCAGGGCGCCCACAGCTCGCAACCAAACGCGTATGTAATCAAAAAGATTGCCGCACCGAGACGTGCTGCTTGCGCACTAACGTTGAATTCGGACGAGATGCCACCAATGGCATTACTAAACAACGCCGTGTTAAAATTCATGCTGACTTGCACTAGGAAAATGATGCTAAGAATCATCCATTTCTTCCACGTGGGAAAGCAGAATCCGAGCTCATCATAGCAATCATCTTCAGTAATCTCATGGCGATCGTAGGTGCCGTACTTTTTGTAGTGCTTCTCGTCCTTAGCGATGAGGGCGAGATCCGTTGGGTCCTCAGCATGGTGTAGCTCGTTATCCGATGCACTCTTCTTCTCAGCATCAGCAGCCGCCTTGTCCATATCGGCCTTCTCCTGGTCGTGGATCCCGGGTCTGATTTCCGCCGCAGAGGCCATCGGTCCGACGACAATCTTTCGAGGAAGTATCGGATGGTACACTGTTCTCCAGGCCCTAAACTAGAATCAGGGGGGTGGGCACTGAGGAAGACCGGGGATAGGTTGATAAGATTTAAACGTCACATCTGCGACGGAAACGGCGAGCTTATAAGATAAGCGCGGAAACGCAGTGATGAGTTTGGGTCCGCCCGAGGAAGAGTGGAGTCCATAACTGTGCGCATCACAAGGGCGCGCATTCGAACCATGGGACGTCATATCCCATCCTTCAGTCTGTCAGTCTTTGCCGCTATGGTGTTCACTTTATTGGCCTTTGCAGGCTGCATACTTCACCCTGCAGGCAATGGAGTGGTAATTATGGGTCCCGCGCTACCTAGATACATGAGCAGAAGTCGATCATATGCATGCATGGAGAAAATGGCTGGGGTTGCGGCCGCTCAGTGGAAAGTCTTTGACATGAAGCTGCGTTGCCGTAGAACTCAGTCGCACCATCCGTTGGAAGCTGTCAAGCATGATGAATACAAGCATTCAACAAGCTCTCTCTCAAGCTTTGATATAAGGCATCCAAGCCGCCAATCGCTCTAGCCAAGCGGGGTCCGCGAGTCTTAACCTTGCTTGTTAGTGGACCGGTGACATCATCCCGCTTTTTCGTCTCATCATTACAATTGCAAAATTGTATCCGTGGGAAGCTTCGGGGATAACTAAACATTGCGCATGTGACGGTCGGATTGCCTCTTCTGCACATTATTCCGACGGGCTAGGTACCGGTGCTTCGTGGCGAATTCTGGTCGTGACGAGGCTCAAAATCGAAACGGTTACCATTGTTCGCAAATGTCTTGACATAGCATCGCCTTGTATCCAAAACCCACGAACTCATCAATCCAATCTCAAAAACACAGACCCGCAAAGCAACTCTAAAACCACCCAAGAGCACACACAACATGTGCATGCACAAAAACAAAAACATACAACAGCAGGGATTCGCCAGTGGTCACCCACCTGACTACTAGTCCGCCGGTCAAAGGTTTAACGTGTGGAGATCAGACGGGATCCGGTGTACATCCTTTACCTATGGTCGTATGTGACAATCTTGACGAGTTGTAGCAAATAAGTAATGACCTCGCTATCCCTCTTTTAATAAACTAAGTATTCAACGGCATGCATAAAAGAAAAAAAACGGAACTATTAGCATATAGGTAAGGTGTAACTGCGGGAGCAGTGTAAGATCGGGTGCTGCGGATCAACGCTTGTATTGCTATCTGTTCTTGTTGTGTGATGTTCTGGTACAGGAGCTCTCGGCTCAGAGGTAAGTGCACTTGCCCACCGGGCAGTGCCTGCTACAACAATATATCATGTGATCCAGCCCACGTGGTTACATAAGGTGTCCAGATCACTAGCATTTTTAGCGAATGTGTATACGGGGAAGATACTGCTGAAGCCCACCTTGTGGAAGGTTTTTATATTCGCGTGCGGCGTGCGTGGGGATTGGCGGGCAGGGGTAAGATGGGATCGGGACTGTGAGTGGAAGTGATCCTGGCCATGCTTCTCGTCGAATGAAAATAGAAAAAAAGAAAACGCTTTCCTGCATAGTGGACTACCCATATCGTCCTCACAAGCCACCATTACCCTCCCCGCTTACTCACCCAACGAAACGCAATCCCCCCCCCCCCCGTCATATACAGATTTCATCCAACCCCCCCCCCCCCCCCCCCCCCCCCTCCAAACCACTCAAACCTTCCTCGTCCCCCTCAACGTCTCAATATCCAACGGCGAAAACCCCACCCCCCTCTTCCCCTCCCAACTCTCAACCAAAACCTCACACCTCCCCCACAACCCCCTCTCCACCTCCGCCACACATCTCTCTCCCCATCCCACCCGCTCATCCGCCACCATAATAACTTCATCCCCGCGCCCCGTGTACCTGTACGCAGACCACGGTGGCGCATCTCCACTAGCGAAGCTGGTCCACAGCTGTGCATGCCGCGTAGATAGGGCCCTCAGGTTCTGAGTCGGGTACCGGAATTGGTAGGTTTTGAATACGAAGTAGATGTCCACCCAGTGGTGCGGTTGTTGGTAGAGGGCGGACCCTGGGAATGGGTTTCGTATGTCGAAGAGGTAGCGGTATACTTTTTTGGTGGTGTGCGTGGTGAGGTACTGGGCTAGGGAGTGGGTGGGCGCTACAAAAGGAAGATTAGAAATAGGCAGGGGGCGAGCGGGGGGGGGGGGGGGGGGGGGGGGGGGGCGTTGTTATTTACCATCGAAGAGTACGTCGCCCATCCATCGGAGTGCCGCTGTTGTGAATAGGTTTTGGTCCATGGATGGGGTTATGTTGTAGGCTTGACGTACTAAGGCGGCACTGTGTTCGCATAGTTGGTTGGAGATGCTTGTTAGGAATGAGTGGGGAGTTATGCCGGTGAGTCTGGGTAAGAACATGGTGCCCTAGAATACCGACTTTAGACTCGAACCTTGCAAGAGCAGTGTGTCACAAGTACCTTACCTCAAAACTCGTAGTCCCCAGTACAATCTCCCCGACCCACTCACACTTGCCCATCAATTCCGGAATCCGGTCCCACGTCACCGGTCCACCAAACCACTGCTGATCCTGAACGGACAACCACATCATCCCATCCTCACTCAACTTTGCAGATGCATCCATAACCGTCCGCAAGTCCAGTTCCCTAAGCTTTCGCAACCCGGCTTCTCCCCGCTCCTGAACACCCACTTCCTCCACGAACGCCTCATACATGCGCTCTGCTTCCTGGACAGACATAGGCGCAGTCGCGGGACCTATAACACCAGACATCAACACCACCTTCTGAAACAAAGGCCCCGAAGCCGGCGGTGAACAAAGCATATGAGCACATATGGACATGGAGCCAGCCGACTCTCCAAATACAGTCACGCTCAGCGCATCACCTCCAAACCCGCCAACAAACCTCTGAATCCAAAGCAGCGCATTCCTCTGATCATTCAGCGCAAGATTCGCGTTTCGGGGTTCCGAGGTATGCAGATAGCCGAGGGCACCGAGCCGGTATTGGATGCTGGCTGCGATGATGGGTTGGGCATCGAAGAGCGATTGTTGGACGAGCAGGGCTGTGTTGTGCTGCTCGTCTATCTTCCCGAGCACGAAGCCGCCACCGTGGATGTAGACTAGGACCGGGAGCTTTGGAGAGGGAACGGATTGGAGATGGACTAGGGGAATGTTGAGCTGCAAGTTTAGACAGTTGAATTCGTCGGCGGGTGGGGGGAAGACTTCTCCTGGGAAAGGACCGCCGCCGGTAATGTCGTTTTCGGTAAAGGTTTGAGGGCTTGCGCAGCTGTGGTGTATTAGTGGCAATCGTGTAGGCGAGCTTGGGATATTGATAGTTACCCGAATTGTGTAAAATCCGTGTTAGTTTCTGGAAGGCTGTTCAAGAGAATGGATCGTTTGAAGCGTGCTGGGATCGTGGCAAAGGGTACACCTCGGAACTGGACGACATTTTCTGGTGTGACAACTCCGGTCATGGGACCGAGCTCCGCATGGTGAAAAGTGAATGTTGGGTGTGTTGCGGGTTTCGACGTCATGTTCAGTCGTGTGCTGACTAGCTTCTATTTAATTGCGTCCGTGACGAAGTGTAACAACTCGACGAATTCAACGTACAGCATTCAAATACGCACAAAGCCTGTACCTATGTACGGAAGCAGGGCTAGAGAAATGAACCATCAGTGAAAAGGCAATGGTAGTCTTACCTACATACACCCGACCGACGGAGACTAGGCCCGTAAGCCCGGTCAGGTGTGCATAATCTCACCTTCTCTAACCTAAGGAGAAAGATACCGAGCCTTGAGTCCTTCAGGATTCGATGCAGTAAGATTATTCCCCGTGGTGGTCGCCATTAAAGGTCGCTGTGTTGAACCTAAACGGGCATACCCCACAGTTGGTGCGGGGGATGGTAGCGCAGTACTACCGGTAGTGACACTACGGACTCTGCAGCTTCAAGTTCCCAAGGACAAAAAAAATGCAATAGATGGATGTAGAAATAAAGCGTGCTGGGCTCTACCATCTAAATCTACAAGACACTACCTACCAACCCAAAATAACCCATTTCGAGAGCTCCCCTTTGAACTCCCAATGCATTTCATAAACGGTGAATAGCTCATTAACAGATTGGAGAATTACCGCTCAAACTCCAACACTCGTCTACTTGCATCACTTGCCGACCGGTTCCTCGTCGTTTTGAGCTCCTCAGTCGTGCCAGTGGGTGACAGTAGCTCTGGCAGCGCATCGCCCTTGGACGTGCCCACATCGGCCGTCTCTGCCCCTTCGAGGAGATCGAGATCCTTTGCATCGACTTCTTCTTCCTCTTCCTCGTCCTCCTTTCCGTGGCGCGCTTCTTTGTCGAGTTCTTTCTGCGCTTCGTCGTATCTTCGTCTGACTTCGGTGGCGACGCGCATTCCATCACTGACAATGTTGTCGAGCATGCCTCGCAGGCCCTTGCCCGGTGGCACGACGCCTGCGCCTGCGCCGCCAACGACACCACCCATTCCACCAGCTGCGCCACCCTGTCGCCCAGCGTTGGCGAAGGTTGTGAGGTTGTGGAAGCTGGAGGCTGAGGGAAGCGTCTCGTCGGCGAGGCGGAATGATGATGAAAAGCCGACCTCGAAGAAGTGCTCAAGCACTTCGTCTGCGAGAATGACCATACGAAAGGTAGGAAGCGTGATGTGCAGAGGCTTATTGGGGTCGAGGGCAAGGTTGGCTAGCTTAGCCTTTTCGTTACGCTCTGCAAGGTCTGATTCCGTTGTGTGATTTGAAGGCGTGGGTGACAGCGGGTTCTGGTCCGATTTGTCGAACTTGGTGGATGCGGCTTTGGGTGTGGCAGGCTCTGAGCCAAAGTCTATGAGATCGTCCCCATCGTCCTCGCCAATTGCAAAATTGTCCACGTCTTTCCTGATCTTTTCTACCGCTTGGCTACCTTCATTGGAATGATGATCCGGGTCTGCATACTCGAAGCAATTCCGAATGAAGGCTGAGACGCTGCTCAGAAATTGCTCGTCCCGGGTGCCCCGCTCAGAGCTTAGGTCAGAGCTTACGTCTAGTGAAGAAGCCGAAGGACTGGGGTCGTGGATACCTCTCCGGGACAGGAATAAGAGAGCTTCAGATATTCGCAAGATGCCTTCACGGTCTACCCGACCATCACCGTCATCGTCGTAAAGCTCGAAGAAGTAGGTGATGTTTGACATCATATCCTTGGTACCCTTGACATGAGCAAAGCCAGTGACAACGTTCTGTAATGATAGTGAGTCCGTCATGTCGACGTCCCATCGTCGGAACAATCTTCGCATAAATTCATGATCTGCTGGCTCCGGACCTGATCCCCACTGTGACATGGGCGGTCGTTTCCTCGTACTGCTGCCGAAATACGAATGAGGTGACTGGGTACCGCTAGTTTCAGGTGGTGAGCTTGGAGAATCAGTGATGGCCCACTTCGCGATGCCTGGGATGATTGTCAGCCAATGTGTGCGAATACCAGAACGGAAAACTCACCGGCCAAGAACTCTCTGAAGGCGTCATAGTCCATCTGCGTAGGGCTGGGTCCAAGAGCTACTCGCCCCTTCTCGGCGTTGCCGGAAATGCCAGTAACGATCTCGGTCGCCTTAATCCTACTGGCTTTTGCTTTACGATCAGCCTCTTGCTGCATGATTTCGGCCCTTTGCTGTCGCTCGTAGAGAACGGCATAGAATTTGTCGTACAAGAAGCTCAGATCATTTAGACTCAGTTTCTTGCTTTCTGGACCGAGGTTCCGTATTGATGTGCGCTTCGCGAAACTCTCGATGTTTTCGAGCACAGCATCTTTATGCTTCGCTCGTTGCTCTGAAATGGTGTTTTGGGTGATGCCAGCAAACTCCTTGAATGCCACGACCATGAGCTCTTGGAACCGGGTTACAGCCCGCAGCTTGGAGTTCTCTGATTTAGGATGCGCAGACTCGTCCAGCCTCGAGAAGTACGTCTTCAAGACGGAAATGAACGATCCGTCATCTGCAGCGTCGAGCAGCTCTTCGCCATTGATGCGTAGGATAGCCAGACCGATCTGGAACAGCACTTTTGGACCCTCAAGGAAGAAAACATCTAAAACGCGAAAAGCAAAGATCAAGGGCATAGAGTTGATATAGAGCGAAAGAAACCAAGGCAAAGACACAACGGATAACTGCACGTCAGATTTGACCAGATGGTCCCAGAGGATGGGCATGGTTTTCTCGACAAGCGACTCGAAGACCTTTTGATCCAGCAAGGTGCCGTACATGGTCTGTGAGTAGTAGCCGGGCAGAAGGCGGTCACACAGCACGGAGAGGAGGAAGAAAGCTTGGGGTTCGGACATGTAACTTGGATTGTTAGATGGGCGTAGCTGCAGCTGAAGGGAGGGGTGCACGTACATGAGCAAGGCTGCGACGACAATGTTCATCGCCTGGCAATAGCCAACTTCCTCATTCGTCCAGCTGTATGCCGTCAACACTCTCCGGAGCCGGCCGATGCCCTCTTCGCTCTGGAAGCCCGGGTACTCGGGCAGACTCCTGTTCAGGTCCTTCTCGATCTCGTCTATGGCCAGTGATTCTCGGCCAGAGTGCTTTTGCAATGTTTCGGTGTAGAGGTTCGGGTTCTGCAGTCGCAGGAAGAAGGCGCCCGACGTGAGCTCCCACATCTCGCCTCGTAAGCGGTTGGGTAGACCGACGCGGATTAGCTTGTGGAAGGTGGGTTGTCGGATCAGGGTTGCGCTTCGCCCGTTATCTGCCACATGTTAGTATCATCATCGTCACCACCACCTGCTGAGGCGCGGCCACACATGCCTCTTAGATATTCGCGCCACAGCCGTATCTTGGTCGCATCGCGCAGCTTCCGCGCGTTGCCCGGGTACCTAAAGATCATGCCCAGGCCCGTATCAGGGTGCTCGCGCGCTTCCTTCCCGTCCTCGCCGGCCTTCTTCTGCTCGGCATCGGTGAGAAGGTATTCGGAGTAGCATTGTCCGACCACTTTGCGCAGATTGTCCACTTCCTTGACACCCTCCCGCAGGCCTTTCTTGAGGCTGTCGCAGAAGCGCTCACACGCCTGTCGCGACCCGGCGAGCTGGATGGTAAGCTTCTGGCCAGCAGGCGCTTGCGATTTCGAGTCTGGAATCCCGTTCCATGTTGTGATGGCCAGGGCGAACATGTAGCTCTGGCTGTGGAGGCGTTCTACCCGCCGGATGCCGCATAGTGGCAGTGTGAAGCCGTTGCCCGCCGGCCCCGCGCCGTGGGTCTGGCCGGTGAAGCTGCTGGAGGCGCTCAGGCTGGCGGTGTGGGCAAAGCTCGAGCCCTGGGTAGAGAAGCAGAGGTACTGCTCGCTGAGGTGCAGCTTGCCGACATAGTGGTTGCCCTGGCTGCGCTCCTTGTCCGCGCTGACGTCGCCGGCCGGCCGCGTGGAATGGTGGGGTTGAAGGGTGAGCTCGGCCGTGATCTCCTGCAGCGGGTTCTGGCTGTCGGGGAGCCGGAATTGGTAGCGGAAGAGGGTCGCCTTGGACGGTCTGCGGTCCGTCGACGCGGGGGCAGCGATGGTGTTGAGCGTGGGTTCGATGTACTGCTGGGCCTTCTGCACCAAATTCGAAATGTTGAACATGGCTTCGGCCCGGCCAGTGAGATATCGGGTATACACTGTACAGGCTTTTGTTACTGCTTCATTGCGTGCCCAGCGTTGACCTGGCCGAAGGCTTGTGGAGGGATGCGACCTGCGACCGTATGCAGGGCTGCACGGCCACGAAGAGAGCTGAGGCTGAAATGTGGGGCAGACTACCTAAGCCACTGCGCGACAAAACAAGACATGACACATTCCGTTGTCGACAGAAGTCCACACGTATAGCTGGGTTGTGGTAGACTGTATGCACTTGCATGTTACGCTAGAGCTATTGCTAGAGCTATTATCCACCAATGTGGCTTGTTTGTCCCACGCACCACGCCCGCGGACGCCAGTAGCTCCTGCTTCACCGGCTGTCTCGTAGCTATGTGCTCACATCCTTGGAGGCCTCTGCTCCTTTTGAAGACGCCCTCGCCTTTTCCATTCGTCCTTTATGAAACTAGTTTACGTGCAAGTGTAAGCTCCGTCCACTCTGAGATCCGCACCCTGCATTTGGGTCAGTACACGCTTGCCGAGAGCATGGGCATTTACTCACAGTGACATAGGAGCTCGCATCACTGGACAGGAAGGTGACAGCACCCATCAGGTCCTCAGGCCTGCCCATCTTACCGACCGGGATGAGAGAAGTCCACTGCTTCTGGAGGTCTGGGTTGTCATCGAGAATCTTCTTGGTCCTGTTGCCTCGTCAGTGCCCATGTCGGTTCCATCCTGGTCCTCAACTTACAATGCTGTGAGCATGTATCCGGGCGAGATGCAGTTCACACGGATGCCCTTCTCAGCCCACTCAACCGCCAAACTCGAGGCTAGATGGCGGACGGCGGCCTTGGCTGCATTGTAAGGGGCCTGCGGTTGCGGCACGTTGACGATGGCGCCGGACATGCTGCCGATCATGACAATGCTGCCAGGAACCTTCCGTTCCATGAGGTGCTTGGCCACCGCTACGGCATACAGGTAGGTACCGTCAACGTTGACGCCCCAAAGCTTCTGTATGCGGTCATGAGGGTACGAGATGGCATCGTAGTTTTCGGTGAAACCAGCCGAGGTGACGAGATTGTCGACCTTGCCGTGTCTCTTCAGAATCTCAGCAAAGGACTGGTTTACAGATGTCGGGCTCGAGACGTCGCAGAAGTGGGCGGTGACCTTGGGAATGCTGCAGACCGGGTCAGTAGGATCCTCTTGGCGTCTGGGCTTCTTACTTGGTCGCTCCGGGGTTCTCTTTCTTGAAAACATCAATCAGACCCTTTGCGGACCTCTCGCCCTCTTCTCTGTTCATGTCGACAATGGCTACATCAGCTCCCGACGTCACCAAGGCCTGCGCCATGACTAAGCCCAGTCCACGAGCTCCACCCGTGACTACAGCCACTTTGCCCTCCATGGAGAACGAAGCCAGTGTGCGCTTGAAGTGCTCACCTCCTCGACCCACGACCGGGTTGGACGGGGGAAGGTCCTTCTCTTCCGGGTACTCTACCACGATGTCGTCTCGTGTTCGTGCATACTGACCCTCGTGTTCGCCGCTCTCACCCGGCTCACCCGATGTTGTTGCCGCGTCGACCTCGTCCTCGTTGGGTTCCTTTTCGAACCGGCTAGGCGAAGAGGTAAAGTATCGAATAGAGGAGCTCGCTGACTGTGCTGGTCGGAACGCTACTCGCGGGGCCTGTGCTGTGGCCGCACGAGCGACCTGTCGGATAATTTGCGATCTGAACATGACTGCCCTGGAAACTTGAAAGCCAATTGAGGTTCGTAGAGGGTTTAAGAAGCTCGCAAATTGAGGATAATAAAGACACGAGTCAATTGAAGTGGGGAGTGAGAAGGAGACGGTACGGTGTAGGAGCAATGGTGAAAATATTACGAGCTGCGAGCTGGCAACAGCTTGAGCTTCCCCACCGTATTTCTTTTGGCTGAAGGTCCCGGGCCTATGACGACACAGGGTATGCAGGGCCCTTTTGGCGAGGACGCCATCTCCATTCACCCACTGCATCCTGGCCTCTCTCCTGCCAACGACTCCATCTTTATCACGCGCCGCCACGGTTGCTTCTCCACCACGAAGGACCATGGTGGAGCCGTTCTAACCGTCTATCTCTCCGCACCACGATAGCTGCGCCCGGTCCAACAAATCCTGACCGCGCACAACCCCACGTAGCATCAGACCGCTCCGGAAAAACGCGTGCACAGCATTGTTGAGCTATCATAGCATTATTTTGTGTTCGTACCCGTCCAACTCCCTCACTGTGCTGTCGTGGTGATCGCCCTCAACAAGACGCCGCAGTGCTGACTGACGCGCCTCAGCACACGTGCACCAGACCGTACCACCGTAAGCATGTTCGAACTCTACCTGCTCACCTTTAACACGGCGCGGAATCTCGTCGACCCGCAGTCCCTGGCGCCTTCCTTTTTCGACGCGCTCCCCAAGGGCGCGCCTGTGCCGGATATTGTCGCCGTGTCGCTGCAAGAGATCGCGCCCATCGCCTACTCATTCCTCGGCGGCGCGTACCTGAAGCCCTACTTGGACCGCGTGAACACGACTGTCCAGCTTGCTGCCGACCTCCACAGCCATGGCAGCGAGCAACTCGAGCACGTCGCGACGCGCAGTCTGGGTATGACAGCCCTCATGCTTTTTGCGAAACCGGCTGTTACCCCGAGGATACGATGGATACAGTCGGCAGGCGCCGGCGTCGGCTTCTCCAACATGGGCAACAAGGGCGCGGTCGCCATGCGCCTGGGCCTGGCATGTCCAGATGCCGACGACACCCTCGACCTTACTTTTGCTGCCGCTCATCTCGCGCCCATGGAGAGCAACGTGGAGGCGAGGAACAAGGACTGGGAAAACATCGTGCGCAATCTGGTCTTCTTGAATGACGACGATTCGGCATACAGCTGGGCAGATGAGCGGCCGCTGCTTGCTTCCTCGACGGAGCTGCCAGCCGACCGCAACGGCCTCTTCACCCCAGCCAACCATCTTTTCTTCTACGGCGACCTCAACTATCGCACCAACGATACCCCGCCAGACGACGAGGCCCACAAGTCCTATCCCCAGCCAGCCGCGTCCGAGACGTCGCCAGCACACTACTCCCACCTGCTGAAGAAGGATCAATTGAACAGAGAGAGGGTAGCCAAACGGACACTACACGGCTTCCAAGAGCTCCCAATCAACTTTCCACCCACGTACAAGTACGCCACATCACACGGCAGGAACACCAACACGTCCAAGCGCGCTGTGTCAGGCGATGAGGAATCGTGGGAATGGTCCAAGCACCGGTATCCCTCGTGGTGTGACAGGATCCTGTTTCTGCCGTCTGGCTCTTCGTCGGAGCTCGAACCGCAGATCTATACTGTGCTGCCTATACAGCCGACGTCTGACCATCGCCCGGTAGCTCTTTCGCTGCGGGTTGATGATAAACCTATCAAAATGGACTTGAATGACCTTCTCTTCCGGCCCCCATTTGACATCAATCCCCAGTGGAAATCCAGGAGAGACGCCGCTCGCCGTTGGGAGCTCATCGTAGGTGTAATGTCCTACCTGGCCCTGACCGGAAAGGGGAGAGTCATCCTCATCACTTTCTTTGGCGTAGCGATGAGCAGTCTGTGGCTGGCTGGTTGGCTGACCAGGTGATCATGACCATTGCAAAAATACATATTCTGTCCTTATGAGGCTCGATTCATCCCCTTCTCCATGACCGCGTTAGTATTTTGCATATCAGCCTCGGGATACGTGGATGCCAGGGCGATGCTACATATCCGCAGATGCTGGTTTGCGTCGGCAGTAACTAATAATCCTCGCACGAGATACGAGCTCAGTACCTACAGCATGGACCGGAGAACCATAGCTCCGGGATCTATGTCCGGTATCCAAATCCCGTCTTAGATAGAAGAAGCCATCAAGTCCTCCCAGACCACTCCCATTGCCATTCACATTCATCCACCAACTTGACCCAACGCTGCCATTCCATTCGCTCTGCGCAGTCCACATTCCTGAACGCGTACACTCAACCAAACTATCCGAATTCCCCCAAAACATCATCTGAACGGCTACCGTTCCACCCAGCAAGATCAACTTTCGCATATTCGATGCGCAGAACGCAACATGAACATCGGGCCATGTTTGATACTTTTGATAACAGTAACCGCGCTTTCTCCACTCCTTTGAAATCTACAATAATAATGGTAAACACCCAGCGCACAGCACGCAGCACCCCGCAGTGCCCGCCCCGCCAGCCATGCCATCATACGAATGCCAATAATAATAATAACTATTGCGCATAACAAACTGCAACCCAATTCCCAGTTTGCGCATCCGGTTTCAGCACCATTGACGTCACTATGCAGCGGGACGCCATCGTCGCGCTGCACACAGACGCGCGCATGCCCATTATTACGAGTATCATTGGCTCGCAACCACTAACGTCACAGTAAAGCGATTCCCAGCACAATCCCCGATCGATGCGACGATGTCTTGGGCTAGGGTTGCCCCGTGCCATGCTTTTGGGCACAGGTCTGGGTTGTGTTCTGGATTCCTTGGATTGTGCGCCTGTGGGTTGGTTTCTTCTTGACATGGCGAACCTAGATGCGGTCGTTGCATAGGTATCTACTGTGTATTGCTATCGTTACGGAAGAGATGGGCTTGGGTTTCTGGTGCGCTGTGTGAGGACTGGGGGTCCGTGATTGCCGTGATGGTTGAGAATTGTTTTTGTAGGTTTAGGACGTGTATGTTCTAGATCGAATTCTGTGGGGCTTCATCATCCTGTGAGCTGCGGTCAAAGGGAAGCAAAGAAGTGAGAAAACCAAAACAAGCAGCCTTTAATAATCGCATGCACGTGTACGGAGAGTGAGGTTATTAATTTTGTTTTTTCTCTTCAATAGATAACCCGTGTAGTTGATGGGAAAATCTGTATCTCCTGCGCCATGGGGCTGCACAGCAAAGCATGTCTATCGTTTGCCCAAAACGCCTGTCCGCGATAAATTTCCCTCCTCCTCCTCATGATAAATGGAACTTGGTGTAGGTAATCGTACAATACAATTGAATAATGAATGAAGGTAAAAAAAAATCCGATCCTTGGAAATGCTCGCTCGCGAGCCTCGGGATATGCCCTATGGTAGCACCGAGAACTGTTCGAAGAAAAAAAAAATGCGTATTCCTAGAACACAACGCTGGTCGCTAAATGCTCAAAAGATAAAAAAAAATCGTGGAAAAAAAAACAGGTATGTTGTTCATTGCGTAGGTAGTACGACACAACACGGCTGTGGGGTCGCCAAAACTATTGCGCTCTTGTAGTGGTGGTGATGGAGTTGAGTTGTGAAAGCGTGGCGAAGGAGGTAGTCATGGCCGAGTAGGCGGGTGGTGATTGTGTGGTGGTGCTGCTGCTGACAGAAGATGCGGGAGAAGAGTTGTTGGAGCGTATAGTTTGGAGGTTGAGGGTGTGACAGCTTTCGCATCGTCCATTGAGGGCATTGCAGCGGCCGCGGCAGCCACGCTCGTAGTTTGCGCAGGAGAACATGGTTGTGGGTAGGGTAGGTATGTGGACTTGCGGCGGTGTGAATGTGTGGTTTGGTTGGAGCGGAAGTGGTTCGGCTTCGGGAGCGAGAAGAGTTGGCGCTGACTATAATATATACGCAGGAGGTGTCGTCGTTCGTTGTGAATGTATGCCCGATGATGTCGTAGCCAGCTAGTAATAATGAACCAGGTATGCAGACAGGGAGGGCACTTGTTCTTGCGCACTTAGGGGCGGTAAAACAGAGTCGTAATGCTACGGTAGGGTGCCTGTTGGCGTGGCTTGGTTGCATGCAAGTCCGTCCAATAATAAATTTTGGAGTTCGGATTGGGCTTGATGTGAAGATGCCCGGTCGGGAAAGATGGGGATGCAGATGATGGAAGGAGACAGTCAGCGAGGCTTGGAATTTTTCAAGGTTATACGGTAAGAGAGGTGAGGGTGGAACCCCCCGGTTCTTTTATAAATCTGTTGACGCGCCTGCAAGTCCAGTGTGTCATTCATTATTGTGTAGATTGTACGGCACCAACGGCGGAGAGGACCAAAGGCCAGACTGTGCCTGGTCCATGCGCTCCTACTCACCCACCGAGGTTGGAGCGTCTTAACGCATGTTCGAGACCCTGCCCTGGTTTGGTGTCCACACCTAGCGCCGAAACCTGATATTGGTTACAGATGTCATACGCTTGGGCATTCAATTTGTGGCTTGCATACAGATTCATACAGCATACCTACATACAGCGAGCAACACTCAGCCACCACGGCTACTATTTCTGTTTCCCACCTGTAAACGTTGCAGCGCACATATATTGTAGATCAATTACCTCGCAAGTGTCCGCAGCCTACTTTTCCTCTTATGGACCGGACCAACACGAAGATTTTACACAGAGTGGGCGTGCCCGGCCGAGAGGCCGAGACCATGTCCCCTGTGTCCATGTCAGCAACCCAAGGCCGCCACTCACGACACCTTATACCCATGGTGCTTGTAGCTAACAACACTAAACCTCATACCCCCATCAGCATTGTACTTGGAAAGGCGCGCAATGAAGCGACGACAGTCTTGCCGACTAGCCATACCTAGAATACCAACATCTCTCGAGGTTTCAATCCCCAAAAGGTGGTTATTCCCGGTGCACGAGGTACCTATATTGGTGGGGGAGGCTTTCGACCGTGCTTTGTCCTACGTAGGGCGGTAGGGTTCGAGACCTTCCTGCTCCGAGGTTTTCGTTGTCCGAATTGGCCCGGGGCACGAAAATGCTTTAAAGTTATTTGCTGTTTACGGCGGTCCAAAACTGCGAGTCCAATGAGCAAGCAGTTTCACAGCTGCTCACACCGGGTCTTCGGATAGCATTTGAGAGTGCAGCCGTTCAGCCTACTAGTTAGCTCTTCCGCTTTGTCCGAACCTTATCTTTGGTGCGCTGATGTGGTAAGTAATCTACGGTACGGTAGTGGAGAGGATTTCATCATTCAAGGAATGGGCGTCGCAAAGGTAGAGTTGAGCATTACACTTGGATCTATGGTCCCTTCAGCCATGCTGACATGTCCATGCACTACTAGTCCTCCTTGCCGTTCCCCTTGGTAGTCTTACACAGTATTCTCAAGTCTTTTTTACTACGTTGTCGCGCATCGCACATGTTTATAGAAAGGCTCAATGTTCTCTCGTTGAGCCGACCCGTCAAGTAAAAGCAGACCTAGTTCTGATCGTATAAACTCTTACTCTCAAAGATAACATGTAACTAACAGGATGGTTGTAGTGCAACTCATAAAGGAATATTAGAGGTAATAATTCCAAAGTGTCGAAAGTGAAGGACGAAGAAAGGTAGCTTCACAGGAACGGGATCAGGATAAGGGTATCATTTCTATGCCTCAAATTATACTCGCCTGGGGACTAGAACAGTACGCAAGGGTCGTATTCCACTGCAGAGACAAACCAACTGAAATACCATGGACAATAGAATAGAAGTCGTAGATACGACATGTAACTAGGGGAGTTTACGTATACCAAGATATAAACGTAGCATATTTCTTACCAACATAGCAGAATGTACATACATTGCGCTTGGTAGCTCCCCATCCCCTGGCTAATCACAGCAATGCTTTAACTTAATAGCTGGCTTCCGTTGTGTTGTTTTGTCGAGAGACTCCCCGCAGTGATGACGCCATCAGGTTTCCCACCTCTCCCTTCGGCGCTGATCACAATATCCTAATATAGCACGTTTCACAGCAAGTTTCTTGGATTTAGATTCACATAGGATCGCTAGAGTCCGTATTGGCATACGTATTGACCAACAATAGTGCCATAACCCGTCAGCTCATCTTGTACCTAGCTATGTAACTGTGGTATATACCATAGCATGCATGTCAACCATCCCCCCAACCCAAAATCCACATCTAGAGCTCCAAGGACTCTTCCAGCTCCACCATGATGTGGGAGACACAAAACCGCGTCTTACGGCCGAGATACGCAACGATTTCGCACACATGACCATGCAACAGCCAGCGCACCCGAAAACTTCATACCAGTACAGCCTAGGTTTAACTGCACCGCACAAGTAGATAAGTACGCTTCTAAAAGCATGCATATTGTTAGTAATACAAGGAAAGTTACAAGACCTTTTCCAATAACAGGGTTAAAAGACATAAAATAGACGATTTTAAGTTCGCTAGCGGTTTTCAAAGAGGGGGAAGCTCGGAAACTAGAGAGGCCGATGCGTGTCTATCGTTTATTAGAATAAGGTCGTGCGCTCTGCTGGTGCGGAGTGAGGATCAGTTCGACGGCTGGTGGTGAAAGAGTGGATGTGAAAGGGGAGTAGTGAGCTGGCGGGGACGGAAGTGGAGGCGTTATGAGATGGTAGAGTATGGAGGTGTGATGGATCTGTGATGGATCTGTGATGGATATGTGAGGGTTGAGGAGGGACGGGAGAGTTTGATGATCGAGCTGTTGGAGGGTAAGCTTTTCTGTGACCGCGCAGGCATGAACAATCAGAGTTTCAATAACGACTTCCCTATCTTTAATTAGGATTTCTTTGCCTCCAACACCAGACACCAGTGCCCCACATCAACGGCCTCCCTCATCCCCCCAGTGTCCCCAACCACGCCTTAACCACGTCCGCACACTCATCCGGCGCCTCCTCGGGCCCAAAATGACCAACCCCACCCCCCAACGCATGACTCCCAACCCTCACACCACCACGCACCCACTCCAGCCACACATCCGGAAACGCAAACCTCGCGCCAATCCCACTCGCACTATACAGCAACAACAACGGAACCTCAATCCTCACCCCTTGTTCCCAACCCCGCTGCTCACGTTCCACATCCGTCGTAGCCCCCTCTCTATAATCCTCACACGTAGCCGTCAGCGTATGCGACTGCGCCAAGAAGTTACCATAAACCTCGAGCGCATCATCAGCCTTGAGTTTCTCCAACCCCGACGCACTGGACCCGGCCCACCGCAGGATCATTTCTTGACAGAAATTTGAGGGCCCGAAGGCGCGGATCATGCGTGTTGCTAGGTCGACGTTGGCGAGGAAGGGCCAGTGGAAGTAGCCGGTTGCTTCTTTGGAGGCGGTGCCTGGAGAGGCGTGGTGTTGCCATTGGGTGGAGGTTGGTACGATGTCGATTAGACATACACCCAGGATTTCTACGCCAGACACGCCGTTTACGGTTAGGTGGTGGGCTACGCGGGCACCGCGGTCGTGGCCGATGATGACGACTTTTGGCTTCTCTGGTTTGTTGTTGTTGAGTATTTTTGTTTTGCTCAGCTCGGTTTTTAGCGCTTCGAGGAGGACGGTGCCCACGCTGAGTTTGTCGTTGTTTTCGATTGGTGCGCTGGCGCCGTAGCCAGGTAGGTCGGGTACAAAGAGGGGTCCGTGTGGTGGTAGTAAGGGGATCATGTGCCGCCACCTGTTGTTTAGGATGAGCTTTTGTGTGAATGCTTACGGGAGTGGTACATATGGGGTGACTTACTCGTATGCTGATTGCGGATACCCGTGGATAAGAACCAAGATGGGGTTGTTTTCGGACGCAGAAGCTAAAGAACGAGTATAGCAGCATACGTTTTCTTTGTTTACTATGCTTTTCGTGAGCCCGAGGCTGCCGAACTTGGTGTCTTGCATGTTGAGGGCGGAATTGGAGGCCATGACAGAATCGGTATGATTATGTTGATGTTGTAGATTCGCAATGGGGGATAAAAGCTCTGATATGATCTCTACACTATAGGCCAGCGATTACACATACGGTAGTTTGGCAGCATGTACTCTTGGTGCCATTTACATTCGCACTTAGTGCGTTTGTAAGGCCTCGGTATGACGTAATCGTGGAATGTCACGTGTACAGGATGAGGAGCCGACGAAGGCGTGATTGTGATGAAGTATCCGTAGGCAACAGTGTCATAGGTGATGGTAAAATTGCTCCAGCTTTCGTCTCCACGACGCGGATCTGTTCACCAAGTACCTGTAGCCTGCTAAATTTCACGCGACCCCTGAATGCATGAGTACATACCAAAACGCCATCGCTATGCAGGAAATACGAAAATCCTCTTCTCTTGGTGAATTACTGCTCTCTTGCCAACACCATCTTCTCGCGCTCAGCCTTGCGTCTGACCTGACCCTTCTTCGTGTGTCTCCTCTCGTTCTCCTCCTTCCTCTTGATCGCCTTGAGCTCCTCGCCCTTGATTTCGCCGGCCTTTTTGACGGCCTTGGGAATGTGTCGGTGTCTGGCGATACGCCTGATCTCTGGCATGTGCTTAAATCGTTCCTTGAGGGCTTCTTCGTACTGTAGCTTCTGTCGAAGCGCATAAGACTTGATGCCCTGTCTATCCGATGCCCTTGCTCGCCACAGTCTCACATTTCCATCGTCACTGCCAGACAGTACGTAGTTATTGTCAGGGCTCCAGGCCACAGAGAACACTCGTTGCATTCTCTTGGCATGGTAAATGTCCCGCGAGTGGCCCTTCTGTCGTTCCCATAGCCGTACAGATCGATCATAGCTTCCGGTGATGAGTTCCTCTCCGGTTGGTGAGAACTCAATCGACATGACAGCAGCTACATGTCCTTTGAGAACCTGTAGAGCTCGTTTCATGTTGCGCATATCGAAGATCTGAAAAGCAGTCAGTATAGTTCGCGAAGACAAAGTACATTGGATGACCTACATATCCGTTGTGGTCTTCGTTGGCAACGGCGAAGTTGTAAGCTTCCATTGGATTCCAGGCGATACAGTTGGATGCGAAATTGAGCACTGTCCGGTGTAGAGGCGAGTTTGTGCGAACGTCGTACAAGACGATGGCTCTGTCGGTGGCGCATGAGGCCAGGATTGACGTCTCGACTTGATTGAAGGAGACATGGTTGATGGTGTCGATAGCTGAACTCCAGGCGATGCTCTGGACAGGCGCTCCTGATGTCCTCGCAGTATCGTAAATCGAAACGACACTGGAAGCGGCGGCGAAGTGGGGTAGTGACCGGTGGTGGGAGACGGATGTGAAGGCGGCGTTACCGTGCCAGGTCGCTTTCGGCGGCGATTTCGATGGTTGGGCGTATGGTTCGAACATTTGTATCTGGCGATCCGATCCGCAGGTGATCAGTCGCTTGTCTCTTGTCCAGCACATGCTCTTGACGATGTTCTCGTGTGCTTGCGCGCTCCATAGCTCTCGCCTGCTTGTGAAGTCCCAAACTTTTACGATGCCATCTCCCGAGCCTGAAGCGAAGTGCTCGAGCGAGTTTGGGTCTTTCGCAAACGAATAGACCCCGTCAACGTGGCCGGGCTCGAAATCGCCAAGGAAAGGTTGCGCGAACATGCGCTCGACTTTGGTCGCATTTAGTGCCCTCGTATATTCTCGCGCTCGTTCGAAGGGATGTCTATTGCGAGGTTAGCCATGCGAAATAGCACTTCCGACAGCGCGCTGCTCACAGGTTGGGATCCAGATTGCGCGTTACTTTTGCGACATTCGAGCCTGGTGCCTGCGTCGAGGCCGTCGACCGGCTGAGGGCCTTGATCTTCATCTTGGAGTGTCGTGAGTATGGACAGCCTCGCTGTCGTGGTCGCGAACTTTTGGCGGACCCTTCAAGATTTCGAAGGCGAGGCGGGGCCGGCCAACCAGATGACGCGCTAATGTTTTAGTGAGGACGGTGCCGGCCAAAAGATCAAGCGAGTGCCGCGCACACGAATCCGGCGCATTTTGCTTTCACGATAACCTCGAACTCTACGACCAGTACCCATCACCAACCCGGACGACAGCCACAATGAAGTTGTGAGTGCCCCGATGCCATACACGAAATTGTCTAGGATGCGAAATGGCGCGCTGCGATGCGTCACCGAATGCTTCACAGACGGCCGATTCCTGCTCCTAGAAAAACCCACAACATGCGACAGAACAGCTGCTAACATACCTACAGCCTCAAGGTCGGACGCGTTGTCGTACGTGAAATCATTCGGAACCGCCCCGTCGCATTCGCTCACAGTCCGCCTAGATCATCACCCGGGGCCGCTACGCCGGCAAGAAGTGCGTGATCATCTCACCGCTCGACAACGGCACCAAGTCGCATCCCTTCCCCCACGCCCTCGTTGCGGGTATCGAAACCTACCCTTCCAAGGTCACCCGCCGCATGTCGAAGACCAAGCAAGCCAAGAAGAGCAAGGTCAAGCCTTTCGTCAAGCAGGTCAACTGTATGTGGACCGAGGACAGGGTCGAAGGACAGCGCTGATCAACGCAGACACCCACATTATGCCCACCCGCTACACCATCGAGCTGGAGAACCTAAAGGGCGTCATCTCGGCCGACACATTCAAGGAGGTTTCGCAACGAGAGGAGGCCAAGAAGACGGTCAAGAAGGCATTTGAGGACCGATACCAGTCCGGAAAGAACAGGTGGTTCTTCACTCCCTTACAGTTCTAAGCTTTCCTTCTTCGGTTCTGGCTGGGCGCAGATGGGCATGATTTGACACGCGTGGAGATTCTGCATGAGCATGTCGGTGGATATCATGGGATGACCGGACCTCAAAAATGGCCTGTCATTCGATCGTGTATAACGGCTTGACAATCAAAGCATCAACATCCGGCATCGGGCTCAAATCACGAAATTCATGAAATGTACATGGAGTTCACGTTGGCTTCGGCTCTGCCTCAAGGTGTTACTGGTGAAGCTTGATTACTGACAGAAACTAGCGCACCATGATTTCCAAGGATATCATCTCCGATAGAAGCTAGGCTCAGATAACACTGAGAACTACATCACGACTCGGTGAGATTATGGAATTGTTGAGCCACATGCGAGGATGACTGCAGCCTCGCTTGGTCACATACGCGGTTTGATCGGCCCTTTATCAATTACTGCGCGCGCCTGAACTCTATCGACCAGTGGCCGCAGTGAGTGACCGTCCAATGAAGATTCCACGGTCCATCACAGACATGTTTGCAGCTGTTACCGTGTAGGAATGGGATATCATGGTCATTACTCTATCTATAGGAAAGAAAACATCCGCATTACGCCGGATCCATCGCGAGCACACTCCAGCCTTCTGAACAAGTCCTCGGCGATCACTTTTGCCGACATTTTACGAGCCAAAAAGCCCTATCTAACGCCTGGCGCCGTCAATCCCCACGATTCTTCGTCCAGACGACATGGCTCCCATCGACCGGACCCTGAACGTCTTCAGGACAAAGAACGAGATACGCTCGAGCTTAGCCAACGACGCTACTGCTTCACGTCATCGACCTTCTTCTTCGTCTGCTCCTTGCCCTTGTTCAAATAGCCCAAGACAACATCACACGCATCGCTCAAGACCCTAAGCTCAAAGCTCACAGTCGCAACACCCATCTTGACCACGCCATTGTTGTAATGCGTCTTGTTGTACTCGTCCTGCCATGTACCCTGCACATACGTCAAGGGCGAGAAGGCATACTGCTTAAGTTTCTCTGTGTCTTCCTTGACAATGGGCAAGTGCGACTCGAGCGTCGAGAGCCCGTTATCGCCCAGCTGGTCGGCACGCGCCAGGTACGGCGAGAGGTACGAGTAGGGTGTGCGCAGGTAGGGGTGCAGGGGAGCGACAACGTTCTTGTATGTGTTTTGGGCCAGGCCGAGCGCGCGGGAGCCGTAGGGGTTCGACTTGAAGCCTTCGACGCTGTCGTGTACTACGGGGTAGGAGTGCAGGTGCTACAGACGGCATGTGTTAGCTTGATTGATTGAACGGTGGTCATGTATCTTCTGATTGTTGTGGTGTGGGTGATTGGTTGGGTTATGTTGCCGTAATCTCGTGCCTGCTGGGATTGTGTAGCCGTATTACTGGCCTGATGGATATTGCGCGCGCCCTCGAATGGGTTATCGCGAACCCCGCCTTTGGTTTTTGGGGACTGAATGCCGTGATACGGGGCAAATGCGAGAGATGGTGGGAATGTGATGTGGCGATCCTCGATCCCGCCAGCATGCTGGAATGTGTGAGATAGTACGTACCGATAAGACCTTTGAGCTCGGTGTCTCGCCGTTGGTCATGGTCGCGTTCTTGTTGCTCATGTTGCCGTCGTCTGTGGCGTGCGGTGCCATTTACCAGTTGCAGTCGCAGATATGCAGTGCTGTCGCTCGACGGTAGTGTAGTGTAGTGTGTGTGTGTGTGATGAAAAGATTGTTGAGTGTGGGAGAAAAGCAGTGGAAGGAGTAACAGTAACGTCAGGGAAAGAAAAAGAGTTCAGACAAGCAAGAGCACCTTATTATATGGCGGAAAGCGCTATGATGTGACTGTGTTTGGTTGAGAGGCTATGCGCTTCCGGTGCTGAAAACGGCGTGGGCTCGTACAGGGTGAATGGCATGTGAAAGTTGCCTGGTCTTATCGATAAGCATATTTCCAAACCTTGTTCCCGCGAACAAACGTCACAACACTCCACCTTTCTCGCCTGTCCCACTTTGCTCTCGAGCTGCGAGTGTTGAGATTGAGAGTGCGGAGAAGGTGCAGCACAGTGTTACACGGACAAGCCCTAACACGTAGTTTTTTCATGCGTGCCCCGCGTCTCACTCTATCTGGTGCATGTAGTGAAGTTGTGGCATTGGATAATGCGTTGGGGGAGCGCCTCTTGGGTGAGTGACTGGCATGTGAAAGAGGGCCTGCATTGGCCATTCAGGGTGCGACAACCGTCTCGAGACCTCTTATCACGCTTGCGCGCACAATCTCGACACTACCCATTGAACGGTCCGCCATACCTGCTGCATGGTCAATGCAGCAGGAAGCGAGGGCGCGCGTCGCGTCGATAGGGAACTGAACGGTCAAAACGTGTTAAGAGCGTTCTAGGTAGGTCTGAGAGCAGGAGAGCACCGGTAGCGGACGTGATATGCATGCATGTGAAAGTGGAGTACTTCTCGGATGACCATCTTTTCTCGGTGTGCTTCTCTGCCATTATTATTATTATTGTGAGAGTTTTCGGATGACGGTGTTGGGCGTTCCGGGCGCATGCGGGAATCGTGATCTGCGGCGCTGCCCACATGTTGAGGGAGCCATGGAGCTTACTCATCATGGCACTAGGTAGTTACTACCTGCCCCCTGTTGCGGCTCATCAACCTTACAAAGATCTTTGATGAAAACCCTTATGATTAGTCGTGGCCATAGCGGCTTGGCTATCACAAGTAACGAAGCGTCCAACTCAATCCTGGATCAGCAGCGACCGAGTGGTCATGATGAGCCGCGGCATGCCAGACGTCACCGAGCCTCGATACAACGGCATTGCCTCATCCAGGTGGCACTTCCCGGGAGGATGCGATAAACGATTTTTACGCCACTTTTTGCTTTTCACGTGCTTATGCGCGGTGGCTAGCTTTTTAAGCGAGAACGGTTGGCCTCAATTAGGGCGTTTGCCCAGTCTGATCTGAACTTCTGATCTGAACTATTTGTTAGCAAGAAGATCGGCGCAGCTACGTCAGCGCAAGTTCAGATCAGAGAGTTTTCCCAAGGCCCCTAATGATCGCTGTCGTTTGTTGAGGCTAGTTTGACGACATGCGTTCTACTCCTAGTAGTGGAAGAGGAGGGGGACGTTTCGGTGCTGCGCGAGGCGGCAGTTGTCCGTTGTTGAGTAATACGGTACGAGTATGAGTCTGCATGGTGATATGAGCTCATGTGCTTTGTGCTAACAGTTAACAGTCGTACTCAAATTTGACGATGCACACAACAGGCCAGACCTGCGACGCTTGACTTGATCGCATTTAAAGACTGAAGCGGCCGACGTTAGATAGGCAAGAGCGTTGCTGTGCCACAGACCGGCATCAGCCGAGCACGACTTCCTCATCTCAGCTACCCCGCACCAAAGTCAACTTCCTGCTCTACTGTGAATACCATTCGCCATCAACTTTTTCAAGCCTGAATATGCCGTGGCCGCAGGACGAATGAGCCGCTTGCAATGATCCTTCTCCGTTCATTGTACGACGGACCGTTATCAACATTATCAACCGACAGCTCTAGTGGTTCTAGGTATTTCCTTGGAACCTGACCACGTCTGATCTGTTATTGGTGAAACCTAACCATGGACCCACGCCTTCGTACAACATTGCAGGAGGACGTCGAGACAAATGCGGAACGCTCCACAGCAGCTAAGGAACCAACCTCTGCTATCTGCGTGTCGTGCCAGAGTGTGCTGATACGTCCAACAAGCCCAATCCTTACCCAGTCACTAATGGAGGGTCTTGCTCCCGCAACGCGACTGCCCGCAACGTCACTGTTTGTACACGAAAATACGCTTCGCAATGCCGCCAGGGAAGGTTGCCCTATATGTGTGTTGGGCCTGGACCTACTCCAATCTAGCCGCAAAGAAGCAAGTCTGCCAAACAACACGGGGCTGACGATGTCTCTTTCTATACACCATTCCTACCGGGTACCTAGCAACCGTACCCCATACATACCAGTCCCTACAAGAATAATCCTGACATTCCGAATCGAGAACGAAAGATATTTACCTCGACTAATCATATTGGTATCACAACATAATACCGATGGATTTACCGGAATAGAGTATGATTCGGGGTTCAGCACTCACACTGTGGTACCTATCAATACCCAACATTTGCCGAACCACTCAAAGGCGCCTTCGAGATTGAAATCAGTGGAACATTGGATTGCTGATTGTGTCAAGAATCACCCGAGATGTCGACAAGTCGACCAACAATGTCCATCTAGGCCCTTCCCTAGTCGACTGATCGACGTTAACCCATCCTGGACGCCCCAAACTGCTGGTCAAAGAAGATTTCCCCATTGGTGCAGTTCGTTATGCCACTCTAACCCATAGATGGCAAGAGGAGTGCATGCCCAAACTACTGCGTGACAACCTAGACACTCTACGAAAGGGACTTGAAATACAATCGCTTCCACCGGTCTTCGCAGAAGCAATTGCTTTCTGCTCCAAGCTTTCTATCAACGACCTGTGGATCGATGCCTTATGTCTGATTCAAGACAGTGAGTTAGACTGCAAGAGTGAGATAGAGAGAATGGGCGACATCTACAGTCACGCCTTCTGTAACTTCAGCGCCACTGCAGCCATTGGCCTACCCCTCGGCTTATTTGTTGACAGTGGGATACCTCACCATGTTGCGTTTCGTACAACGGTACAACGAAAAGACATGCATGTCAATTGCTACGGATATTCGGGTCAGGCCTTGACGGAGCTGAACGAGGAACCCCTGATGAGGCGAGGCTGGGTCCTGCAGGAGCGACTTTTAAGCCCACGCTCCATCTACTTTGGGCGGCAATTGAGTTGGGAGTGTGCAGAGTTGCTCGCTAACCAACTCTTCCCCGCCGGGACTCCCAGCAAAAACCGCCACATATCATGGGGCCATAATACACCCTTCAAGCTGAAAACCATGCTCTGTCACGATACTGAACTGGCGGGAGAACTCATCCGTGTAGGACCAGAAACCGAGAAAAGGAATAGGATTCTATATCAACGTTGGCTGCAGGTCGTTGACATGTATGCAGCCTGCAATCTCAGTTTCGAAGACGACGTTTTTCCAGCCATATCTGGATTAGCCCGTCGATTTAACGAAGCCTTGGACGATGTTTATTTAGCAGGACTGTGGCAGGGTGATCTCGTCAGGGGGCTGATGTGGCAGACGCACCAGGATTCGAAGCCCAATTTTTCTGAGGACCGTGCGTATGCTTACCGGGGTGAGAATGCATCTACTCTATTGCATATCTCCTCTCCTAATACAATATTAAAGCACCATCATGGTCTTGGGCATCGGTCCATGCAAAGACGACGATACGGTACCTCGGGTTGGGCATGGCTCCGAGACAAACAATCTTGATCACCATCATCGACGCGCGGACAACTTTAGCAGGAACCGACTCAATGGGCCAAGTCACAAATGGTTCCATTCTCCTATCCGGCCAGGTGCGAAAGCGCACACGTGTATTTCTCGGGTGGGTAGATCCTGTCCTAGGAGCAAATACAATAATAGGTTATCGGTACGATGACCCATCTTATCGAGACCAGGATGTACCCGGAACCACTCCATATCTCCTGCCAGTCGAATGGGTGCCGGCTTCCGAACACAACATACGCCAGAAACCAGGCACTCCCAAAGAATACTGCCCGGCAATGATCACGGGTCTTCTTCTCAAAGCTGTCTCGACAGCGGAGAAGGACACGTACGAAAGGATCGGCACGTTCACGCACCCTTGGGGTGAATATTGCTCCGACGAGCAGAGGCAGGCGTTTCCCGGGTTTCATGATCTCGACCCCGACCACGTTAAGCGACAGAAGATTACGCTTGTCTAAAAAGTGGGAATGAGTGGCTGCTGCGCAATCTTGGGCCGAGTTATTGTAGAAACGAGAAGCTGGTGTATGGAGTGATGTGGGAGCTGGGGGATGGATGTTTTCTGTTCTTGTGGGAGTGCTCAGTATTGGGGATGGGTGATTCACGATTAGGATATGGATGAAATTGATGAGAAAGAGAGTTGGAAATGACTATGTGGGAATGACTCCGCATGGGTAATGGAAACTCACGTTTAGGATACGGGTAGAAGTGATGAGACAGAGAGAGAGAAATGACTATGTGGGAATGGACTTGAGATGTACCTACGCTAATGGGTGGGCTACTGACGTGACGTCAAGCTTGGGTTATAGTGCAAGGATATGTGTCGTAGTTCTTACCATATCCTCCCTTATAGAGGTTAGCCATAGTGGGATGCTGCGGATTGAACTTTATAGTGCAATAAGACGACAGGTGTGGGGCAAACATGATCCGAGGTATGCAATATCACGACTGACCGTGCGGCTGGACAAAAAAGAAGGTGGTATTAATATGTGTATTCCCCAAAAAACTATGGAGTTAAGAGTAAACTTACATTCAACTTGAAAAAAGACCCATGCAAATGTAATCCGTATAGCCAGTTCGTATATCGCGATCCAGGGCTTGGAATACCCAAAGTGTGTTTGCCGTTGTCCGGAATCAATCCATGCTCTTTGCGAGCGCCCACAGGCTGTCGAGTTTAGCTCTGCCTAGCGTCTCGCGAGCCTCACCGGCAGTCTCGCATACTCTGGCACTCCACTTGCGGAATGAGCGTTCCTTGATCTCGCCCTCGAAGATGAGCGTGCACCTGTTGTGCGAATGGTCCTTGATATCTCCTTCCTTGGTGACTGGCCTGAGCCATTGCGGATCCGATGCTTGCTTCTCAGCCTGGTTCTCTGTAGGCGGACCATTCTCCTGCCACTTGATGCGGTGGAGCATAAGCTTCTTGTATTTGTTGATTGCGTATGCGCCGCCCTCGACGACAACCAGGTTCAGCTCAGGGTTAAAGAGGGTAATGCCGGTGAGCGCATGCTCTTTCGCGTTGTTGTCAATCTGAAAGCGGTGCTTCCCGAATGCGAGGGTTTTGATCTTGAAGACGCACATGTAGAGACCTTTCTGTGCGTCCTTCTCCTGGTTGGCAACAAGCTTGGCGTGCCGGTCTTCCTTGGTCAGTTGTCGCTTCTCGTTCGCAGTAAGGTGGTCGTCGTGACGCTGCTGGATCTGGGACTCGACGAGCATTTCGACAGCAGTGGGATCGGCAATGGCTTGTTCGCCCATGACACGCATCATGTTCCCGCGCTTGACCTTCGGTGGTGGGGGTGGCTCCAATCCGAGACGGATCTTGGCTTGGTGCTCTTTGAGGTCGGCGGCACGGCGCATTCTGCGCAACTTCTGCATCTCCTTGGTGGTGAGAAACATGGGCTTGACCTGGACCAAGCGTTGATCCTGCGGGGCCTTGAGTAGGGGGGGATGTTGGACATAGAGGGTGACGATAGAGTCGTCGGTGTCAATCTTGAGCTTGGTGGGGTCGTCGATGCAGCGGTAGTTGGGCTCGGCCAGGACGCCCTCGTCCCACCATTCGATGTCCGGAGGGGGTTGGACGAGAAAGCCGCGCTCGCTGTTCTCGTCCAGACCTGCTCGGCGGGCTTGGATGGCAAGCGTCTTCTTGATCTCTTCGAGGCGGCGCTGGGCACGCAGTTTGGAGGCCTGGTCCAGGTATTTTCCATGATCGTTGAACGCTAGGACACGGGGGGCCCTCTTGACTACGGCGGCGGTCTTGGGGTCGAAGTACGGGTTCTCAAGCTCGTCGTCGGGCTGCCCCTGCCTCGACGCGGCAAATGTGGGCTTGGCGTCGGCCTTGGGGGTCTCGGGGCGGCGGTTGCCCAGCGTGGTCGCAAAGCGCGGGCCGGTGGAATCGGGCGTCGGGGATTTGGCGTTGGCTGCACCCGTCCCTCCTCCTGATCCTGTTTTGATCGCGTCCACTCTCGCTCGCACCGCCGCCAGCCTGTCCGCGACAGAGGGCAGTGAGGCAGCTGGGGGCGGCGGCGCAGGGGTTGCCTCTGGCTTTTTGAAACGGGCAGCGATCTCGGCGGCCTTTGCTCTGGCTCTGGCCTTTGCGGCTTCGACGGCATCAGAAGGCTTCACGCGCTTGACGTCGCCATTCGGTCCCTGGCCCTCGGGATGCGGGCGCTTCCCGGCCATGGTCATGATGGATGCGATGGGGGTGGTCGTCTGCTGTCGTATCTGTCGCCGGTGGATGTCGACGGGATGGCGGGGTCGGGCTCGAGGTGCGGTGGTGGTGGTGGTGGTGGTGGTGGAGGAGGTGGTGGTGATGATGAGACTGGAGTGCGACGGAGGCACGGAGGAGTGGGAGTGACGCGAAATCATTACAAGCGCCTTGGCGCCTTGGCGCCCGCCGGCTACACCCCGGCCCAACTTTTTCTGGCCCCGAAAACTCTCCCCCGCAAGGTTCGCGCTGCTGCTGCTGCCTCGATTGAACGCCTTTGCGCGCGGATTGCTTCAGAGAGAAGGCGCAATAATAGACAAGTCGCCGCCTCCGCTGCCGCCGCCATGAACACCTACCAGCCCACGACGGCGGCCATCAACGGCGTCGGCTTTGGGTTTCTCTCCACCGACGACATCAGGTCGCTCTCGGTAAAGCGCATCACGAACCCGACTACGTTCGACTCGCTGCTGCACCCGGTCCCGGGAGGCTTGCACGATGCCGCCCTGGGCGCCTTTCTTGACAACCCGTGAGCGCGCGCGAGCCAGGCTTCCCAATGACCATTCACTCTACTAACATGCTGCAAGATGCGGAACATGCGGCCTCACCACTTTTCTGGGCTGTCCCGGCCACTGCGGCCATATCGAGCTCCCCGTGCCCGTCTACCACCTCACCTTCATGGACCAGCTGCTGCGGCTGCTGCGGGGCAAGTGCGCCTACTGCCACCAGTTCCAGCTCGCCCGCACAACCGTCAACGAATTCGTCTCCAAGCTGCGCTTAATCCGCTGCGGCTTGGTGCAGGAGGCCAACGAGATGCACGAGCACATCGATGCCACCAAGGGCAAGACGAACAAGCACCAAGCAGACGACTCGGAAGACGACGACAACGAAGCCGTCATTTCCCAGCGGAACAACTACGTGAAGCGGTGCATGAAGCGGGCGGGCATCTCCAAGCATGATGCGAGAGCGGTGCGCGACAAGAACGAGGCAACATCAGACGCCCGGCGCCAGGTGCTCAAGGACTTCTATGCCGACCTCAGCAAAGCGAAGAAGTGCGCGAACTGCCAGGGCATCAGTCCGACCTTCCGCAAAGACCGCGGCATCAAGATCTTCCGGAAGAACTTGAGCGAGAAACACAAGGCAAAAATGGCCCAGGCCGAGAAGCGCTTGCAGAACCCGCTGGACATCCTCGCGCGCCGAGACGCGAAAGCGAGGAAGCAGCCAGTACATGCCGACGAGGGTGTTGCAGACCTCGACCCTGCTTCAGACGAGAACGAAGACGAGGGCATCGACATCGACATGCAGGACGCCGATGGTCCACTTCTCGCCACCGAGTCGCGCATCGCCCCGAAGACCAACACCAAGACGAGGACGGCAGCCGACGCACCAGCCGCGGCACAGGAATACGTCAATGCGATAGAAGTTAGAGCTGCCTTGACGCTGCTATTCGAGCACGAATCTGAGATGATACGATTACTCTACAGTCCAAACGGAAACAAGTCTCTTAGTGACGCCAGTCCCGACATGTTCTTCATGCACGCTGTCATCGTTCCGCCCAACCGATTCAGACCGGAAGACAAGACTGGCGATTCCATAGCCGAATCGTCCAAGAACAAGCTGTACAAGGGCATTCTCGAAACCTGCGACACCCTCCGCCAGATCCAGAACGAGATGCAGGGACGCCCCAACGAACTCGGTTACCGACAACGTAATTTCGACGACCTGCAGACCCAATTCGTGAACTTGCAGGGCGCAGTCAACGCTCTCATCGATCGCGATGCCAACCCTGTTCAGGGCCGTGCGGCAGTCACGAACGCGGATGGCATCAAGCAAAGTTTAGAGAAAAAGGAGGGGCTGTTCCGCAAGAACATGATGGGCAAGCGAGTCAACTTCGCCGCCCGGAGTGTCATTTCACCTGATCCAAACATCGAGACGAATGAGATTGGTGTTCCTCCAGTCTTCGCCATGAAACTCACCTACCCGGAGCCCGTCACGAACCACAATTTCTACGACCTGAAGGAAGCCGTCCTCAACGGTCCTGAGAAGTGGCCCGGAGCGCACGCCATCGAGAACGAATTTGGCCAAGTTATCTCGCTGAGGAAGAAAAACTACGAGGAGCGACTAGCTCTGGCAAATCAGCTCCTGGCTCCCTCAAACGCATATTCCAATGGAGCAAGGAACAAGAAAGTCCACCGCCATCTGAACAACGGCGATGTGGTTATTATGAATCGACAGCCCACCCTGCATAAGCCGTCGATGATGGCACATCGAGCCCGCGTCTTGCCAGGAGAAAAGACCATTCGCATGCACTACGCTAATTGTAACACATACAATGCCGATTTTGACGGTGACGAAATGAATATGCATTTCCCCCAAAACGAGCTTGCCCGAGCCGAGGCCATGACGGTAGCGGACACGGATCACCAGTACCTTTCCGCGACTGCGGGCAAGCCTCTCCGTGGTCTCATCCAAGATCATATTTCCATGGGAGTCTCGCTATCCAACAAAGACACCTTCTTCACACGGGAGGAGTACCACCAGCTGTTGTACTCATCTCTGCGGCCTGAAGATGGACACACTACCTCGGGCCGAGTCGAGACTGTCAGTCCTGCCATACTAAAGCCCCAGCCGATGTGGACTGGTAAACAACTCATCTCAACCATCTTGAAGAACATCAAACCGGCAGAGTACCAGGAGCTAACGCTCACATCCAAGTCCTCCACAAACGGCAAACTGTGGGGTCCACACAGCGAGGAGCAGATTGTCATTGTCAAAGATGGCCAGCTACTATCTGGTATCATGGACAAGAGTCAGATCGGACCTGCGGCAGGTGGTCTAGTCAACGGCATCTATGAAGCCTACGGCGAAACCATAGCCGGGAGGGCATTGAGCATCATCGGTCGTCTGCTTACTAAGATGCTTCATATGCGCGCGTTCTCTTGCGGTGTTGAGGACTTGATTCTCACTGAGCAAGGAGACAGGGCAAGATTGGAAGAGCTCCGGAAAGCCGAGAAGCTTGGCTTTGAAGTGGCTTCCAAGTACGTCACCATGGATGTGGATAAGATTGACGCTACCAACCCCGAGTTACGGCGACGGCTCGAAGCCGTCTTGCGCGATGACACCAAGCAACACGGTCTCGACTTGCTCACAAATACCGCAAACAGCAAGATCTCGTCAGCCGTCACCACGGCCTGTCTACCCGACAAGCTCATCCGGCCATTCCCGAAGAACCAAATGCAAGCCATGACAGGATCGGGAGCCAAGGGTAGCATGGTCAACGCTAACCAAATCTCGTGCAACCTTGGCCAACAAGTCCTCGAAGGTCGAAGAGTCCCGGTCATGATCAGTGGCAAAACGTTGCCCTGCTTCAAGCCTTTCGAAACGAGTGTCCGCGCCGGTGGTTACATCGTCAACCGTTTCTTGACTGGTATCAGGCCCCAGGAATACTATTTTCATATGATGGCTGGCCGGGAGGGTCTCATCGATACCGCCGTCAAGACCTCACGCTCCGGTTATCTGCAACGTTGTATCATCAAGGGTATGGAAGGACTTCATGTCGAATACGACACTTCTGTCCGCGACTCGGATGGTTCCATGGTTCAGTTCCTCTACGGCGAGGATGGTCTCGACACGACAAAGCAAAAGTACCTCAACGACTTCAAGTTCCAGGCGCAGAACTTCTACTCCTTGGCTCAGACTCTTCAGACAGCGGAGGCTTTCCCCAAGGTCCAGAGTGCCGAAGCGACTGAGCACAACAAGAAGGCCGCAAAGAAGGCTAGAAGGGGCAACATCACAGCAATGGATCCTGTCACCGCAGTTTACACACCTTCACGGCATAGTGGCAGTACCTCGGAGCTCTTCTTGCAGTCCAAGAGAGAGTACTGCGACCAGAACCCTGATAAGCTGCTCAAGAACAAGAAGAAGGATCTAGAAGGCGAGATTCTTAAGAGGACTTTCGAGCAGATGCTCGACCTCAAGTATCTCCGATCTCTGGTTGAACCTGGTGAAGCGGTCGGTGTTGTAGCTGGTCAGTCTATCGGTGAACCCTCAACGCAGATGACGCTCAACACTTTCCATTTGGCTGGTCACTCGGCTAAGAACGTTACGCTTGGTATCCCTCGTTTGCGAGAAATCGTAATGACTGCCAGTGCGAACATCTCAACACCATCGATGCAACTCTACCCGCATCCTGAGCTTTCCGCGGAAGATAACGCCAAGTTTGCGAAGAGCATCACACGTCTGCCGCTCTCCGCTGTGCTTGACAAGGTCACCGTGACTGAAACCTCTGGCCCTGGTCGCCAGAACAGCCTAGCCAGGAGCTACAAGGTTCGTTTAGATTTGTACCCGGCCAAAGAGTATACCAAGGAGTACGCTATCAAGGTCCGCGATGTTGCCGAGTCGATCGAGCGGAAGTTGTGCCCACGCCTTTCTAAAGTCATCGATACCGATCTTAAAAAGAAGCGCGGAAATCTGTCAATGTCTACCGCAAAGTCAGCTGGCATCCCTATTATTGGTGAAAAGACCGGTCGAAGTGGGGAGCAGACAGTCGAAGAATCTGATGCGGTCATCCGCTCTGGCCGGGAGGGTGGTGCTGAAGACGATGATAGCGACGACGGCGAGGGCGAGAATGACACCACGCATGCCAAGGACCGTGGCAGGCGCGAAGATAGCGTAGCATACGAAGAGCCTGAAGAGGAAGAACAGGCCATCAACGACAAGCTTGACGAAGACGATGCGGTCAGCGAAGACGACGAGACGTATGGCGGCAGCCCCAAGCCCTCACGTGCCGTTAGCCCCGATCCAGAGGACGACAATGAGGACCAAGACGAGCAGATGCTCGTGCCAACGGATGAAGCCTCTGAAATCCGCCGGGAGCGCATCTGCAGCAGCAGGACCAACCGTCATATTGTAGACTTCAGCTTTGACGACCGCAAAGGGGCTTACTGTGAGATAACTTTCGAAATGCCCACCTCGGATCCGAAGCTACTCATGCTGCACCACGTTGAAGTGGCCGCAGACTTTGCCACCATCCACGTCATCCCCGGTATCACCGCCGCACAGTTCTCAGCCAAGTCGAAAGACGTGCCCGAAAACGTGATCAACACCGAAGGCTCTAACCTTGGAGCCATGACTGAATACGCGCACATCATCGACGTGAACCGCACGCTTAGCAACGACATCGTAGCTATGCTACATTTCTATGGCGTAGAAGCTGCCCGCGCGACCATTGTGCGGGAAATGCACGGCGTCTTTTCCGGGCACGGTATTTCGGTCGATCTGCGCCATCTCAACCTCATCGCCGACACGATGACCAAGGGTGGTGGTTTCACGCCGTTTAACCGCATCGGTCTCAAGGGCAATGTGAGTCCGTTTATGAAGATGAGTTTTGAAACTACAGTTGGCTTCCTCAAGGACGCGGTGCTGGAGAGGGATTGGGATGAGCTTAAGAATCCGAGTGCGCGCATTGTTGTGGGCCGGCTTGGTGGTATTGGCACCGGCGCATTTGATGTCCTGGCCCCGGTCACGGTCAGGGATCCGCTGAAAGAGAGTGTCGAGGAGGTTAGTGATGTTGTGAGCAATGGGCGTTGTCCGAAGAGGGATTCCGACTCGGAGTCTGAATCAGAAGAGGAGGATGAGGATGAGGAGATGGAGGGTTAAGGTGTTGTTTCGTGTGTATAGCGCTACTATGGGGGTGTTTGGGCATGGGATGGCGTTTTCATTTATCGCGTAGCGCGCGATGTAGGTATGTATCTAGATGCTAGCATTTGGAAGGTAACAGCGTAAAAGTTGGACTTTTCAAACGGTTTCACTTCAGCTGCGTTGGGGAGCTTACCGCAAAAAAGGAGTGCCGTTTAATATGTATATCTTTTCGCTGTCGATCAACCGTCCCCGCATGGCTAGGCACAACGGAAGCTACCCCGCAACCCTTCGTACCTGGCCCGCGGCTCGTGGCCCGAACAAGCCCACACTAACTTCACCTTCCTCCACGCGCCCAGCCGACACGATGCGCGCGATCTTCCCCTCGTGTTCGCGTTGTCGCTTTGAAGATGCTCCGCACGCTCCTGGCTCGCGCACCAAGAATCCTTCACCCACGCACCAGCACGCGCCGAGGGCTCCTTACGCAAGCATACAGCATCGGACCAACCGAGGTATATCTCGAGCGCGCTTGGGATTTTGGTAGATGGACTGACAACTTCCTAGCCTCCGTTACTTGAGCAAACTGTTCCTCAGCATTTTGCGGGTGTGGTGCGACAGTATGGAGATCTTCCCTCGTTCGTGCACCCCTTCCATCCACCCCTTCCACCAGAATCTCCCTGACGCGAAAGCAGTGTGATATCGCATCATCAACGCATACGCCTCACGTACGATGCACTCGATACGGACTCGAACAAACTGGCACGAGGGCTACAGAAGTTGGGCGTTCGGAAGGGGGATCGGGTTGCGGTCAGCTTGGGGAACAATGTCGAGTTTGCGACGGCTACGTATGCCTTGTTCAAGCTTGGGGCCATACTGGTACGACAAAAGCAGGGAGAAGTGGTGGTTTGGCGATTAACGACATGCATAGGTGCCATTGAATCCTGCCTTCAATGCGCCTCAGGTGCTGAGCGCCCTCAATCACCTGGAAGCGTCATGCCTCGTTATCGGCGCCGAAACGAACCTTCCTCGGAAAGCCCCGCGTGAGAATATGACGCTGCTCATGCATCTTGTACCGAATCTTGCGGGCTCGAAGCTGGAATCTGAACTGGTACCTTCGCTGAAGAACGTGGTACTAGTCAACAACGCACAAGGGAGGGTGGATATAGATGGGTATAGGAGCTTGAGAAGATATGAGAATGTGGTAGAAGAGGGTACGCAAGGGAAGGCACTGGAAGATCAAGCGCTCGATCCAAATGATATCGTGAATATCCAATTCACGTCGGGAACAACTAGTATGCCAAAGGCTGCGTGTTTGAATCATACGAGCATCCTAAACAATGGCAACAGCATCGGTGATAGGATGTTATTGACACCAAAGGATGTGGTGTGCTGTCCGCCTCCGCTATTTCAGTGAGTCCGTCCCTAACCACAGCCTTCGTTTCAAAATTTCGAAACTTAACCATCTGTAGCTGCTTCGGATGCATCCTCGGCTACATGGCCACAGCTACCCACGGCAGCTCTATCGTCTTTCCAACCGAAGCGTTCAACCCAGCGGCCACACTCGAAGCCGTGCGCGAATACAAATGTACAGCCCTCTACGGCGTGCCCACCATGTTCGTCGCTGAACTCGAACTGCTAGCCCACGGAACAGTTCCCAAGGAAGGTTTTCAACACTTACGCACCGGCATCGCCGCAGGCTCTTCCATTCCTGCCGAACTGATGCGCAAGCTACACAAGAATCTAAACTTGACGGAGCTCACCATCTGCTACGGTATGACAGAAACAAGCCCCGTATCAGCCATGACCACAACCGATGATCCAATCGAGAAACGCATCGACAGCGTGGGTCGCCTCCTCCCCCACGTTTCCGCCAAAGTTGTCGATCCATCAAACTGGTCCCGCACCCTCGCCATCGACGAACGTGGGGAGCTAGCCGTATCAGGCTACCTCCTCATGAAAGGCTACTGGGGCGACGAAGCACGCACCCGCGACGTCCTGGCACCCGATGCCGACGGCGTGCTCTGGATGCACACGGGCGACGAGGCGAGCATGGACGCCTCCGGGTACATCAAAATCACAGGCCGAATCAAAGACCTGATCATCAAGGGCGGTGAAAACATTCATCCACTCGAGGTGGAGAACTGTTTGTTTGCGCATCCCGACGTGTGTGAGGTGAGTGTTGTGGGATTGCCGGATGAGCGTTATGGCGAGGTTGTAGCTGCTTTTGTAGTGCGGCATGAGGGGGTGGAGGGCGACAAGGAGGCGATGAGGGAGTGGGTCAGGAGGAGGTTGAGTCATCATCTTGTGCCCAAGTATGTGTTTTGGGTAGACGGCTTTCCTAAAACGGCGAGTGGCAAGATTCAGAAGTTTAGGTTGAGGGAGATGGGGGTTAGGTTGTTGAGCGAGGGCAAAGGGGCTGACTGAGGCGCTGTGACTGTGTTGTGAGCGGGTTTTTGACTCGTAGGGGTATGAGAGTTGACGCTGCTGGTGAGAACTCTAGGTGCGAGATGCGAGAGTAGTGCGGCTCTAATGAGTCCTGAATGTCTTCGAGGTGCTGGCTCAAGACGGAGAGGGCTTTAAAGTCGCTGCTACTGTGTTCCTTTCGAGCTCACGTCCCTAGCCACCTGTCCCTAGCTATCTTCACCTAGGCATAGGCACAGACCTGATAGTAGCGCAGCAGCCGCAAGACTCAACTACTGTTATACCAACCCGTACCAACCGTAAACTACGGCTTCATCATGTTGAAGGACCTCACCCGACTAGGGGCCTTACCTACTCACACACACCACCAGTCCGGGCCAAAGCTGGACCGGACCGGTTACGTATACATATAGCCTCTCCTTCACTTGTAGATAGCGCTAAGACATACAATTATATCCAACACTGTTCCATTCCCGTCTCAAAAGGCTAGTCCGTAACAATATCAATACTTGAGCAATCACGGACGCATATAATTGTGTAGTGTACTACTTCTTCCTTCGCAAACCTATCCTGTCTTTGACGAACACTCACTCACCAAATCCCCACCATTCAATCCTCCACCTCGACCACAGTTGTCCGCCTCCAGCTGTACCCACTCCCAATAGAACAAGAAAGAACAAGAAACCCATCCACCTACCCAAAAGAATGCCATGTCCAGACCAACCAACCCCTCCACCCTCCCACCCCGCTACCAAATCCACAAGCTAGAACCCAAACACCAAAACTGGGCCCTCGCCATCCTCCTCCACAGCAACGGTTTCCACTCGCCCATCTAGCCAACCATCTAGCCAGACAAAAACCTCAGCACATAGGTACTCGAAGGCCGACCAAGCCTGTCCTACCTCGTATCCCACAAAATCGCATCCGGGCTCTCCTACGGCGTCTCCGACACAAAATACACCTACAAGACCGCAGCAGGCGGCGCCCTCCTATGGCCCGCCACCCGCAACCCAGAAGCCCTGACAAGCCACGAAGACAGAGAAGCACAAAGTGCATACCTACTCTCGCAAATGGACTTCAACCTCGTCCAAATCATGCTCAGCTACGACGCCGCTAGACCCAGGGCCCCCTACTCCCCACCCTCCCCGAATACGAGCGTGTATACGAGATCCTGGGCACGCGCCCGCAAGCTGACTGGGCGCCGACGGGTTGCGGACAAGTAGTAATGCGGAGTGCGACGGCGACCCCGGCGCGATTATGAGGGTCAAGGTATTTATGGCGGCGGCGGCGCGGTGGTTGATGCGGGAGGTGGGTGGGCGGGGGTTTCGCGGCGTGATGAATATTGAGAGCTTGAGTGATGCGATGACGCGTGTTTGGGCTGAGAGTGTGGAGCTGCCGTTTGGGGCGAGGGTTGTGAGTGAGTTTTTTTTTTGTGGAGAGGTTGGGGATGGGGAGGGGGGAGGCCGTTTTCGCTGGCTACGCAGCGGGTGGTGAAGATTTTGGTGGATTTGAAGAAGCCTGAGTGGGGTTGATGGGTGTTGTTGTTGTTTTGAGTTTGATAGTGAGGCGTTGAGGGGTATTAGGTATATGGCGGATACGATGGGATGGGGATGCTTGAGTTTAGAAGACCACTCATCCACCGTTCTCACCTCCGTGATATACTACTTACGTAGCGAAATCGGAATGGCCGAAAATGAGGCAGAGCCTACGTACGACGAAGTTGCGACTGGAGGCTCCAAGTACAATCTGAAGTCGATGCAATGAGGTAGAGAGGCTAACAAGACAGTATACCTAGTATTCTAGCATCTTGAGGCGGCGGGCTGTATTGTGGATGGGAGTGCTGCACGTCTTTTGCCGTATCTACAAAGCTTCTGAGATACTGTTGGTGATGACTTACGTGGGATGCAGCCTCGATGTCGACTATTAATTTTGATTTAAGGGCTATTGTAGTGAAGCTCGGATGGATGACTCTCGGTTAGTGCTGGGTATGCTTTTTCAGATGGGATAAGAAACTAGAGTAAGGCAGTATACCCTTCAGCTGAATACAAACATAGAACGCATCTGTAATGCCAGAAATAAAGCGTGATGTTGGGAGTTATGTAACCTGGGGCGCGTATTAAGGACTGAAACCTCGGAAGCTGAAGCTGCAGTCATCGACTTAAGGGATGCGGAGATGTCATAGGCATGTAGAAGCTCAATGTCCTAGCATTCATAACAAACATGGATTACTCACTCTCCGATGGCTGTTCTCTGGGGAACCTTCGCCCCTGGGCTGATGGTGGTGATCAGCGGCGCCTAGCTTTTTTATAAGGCTTGCCACTTACAAAGTATGAAGCTGACTGTGCCGAAGAGTCTCCACCACAATCGCTGCGCTCTCGAGCTCCTCAGCAGACAAAGGCGCAAGAAATGGCGTTAGGAGGTCAAAGAAGCTAAGATCTTGCGGGAGGAACTGATACACTATATGCTCAGAGAATCGGGGGAAATACCCAGCGCCGGACCAGTCAATAAGAGAGATGCGTCCGCCATCAACGATGATGTTTCTGGGGTTGAAATCAAGATGGCACATGGATAGGGTGTGGCGCTGAAGATTGGGTTTGCGCTCCGCGTTGGGCAAACGTTGATCGAACCAGTGTTGGAAGTCATCGGCATTCGAAAACTCCACGTCTTCATGTTTAGGCCAAAGGACACCAGATACTGGCCCGCCTCCAAGTGGTCCCGGCCTTGTCGCCCCCTGGTGATGGATATGAGCCAAGACGTTGGCTAGCTCGGCAGCTATCGGCTTTGCACTCGTGAGGTCCAGCGTAGCGCCATTAACGTAGTCCATCATGATATACCCAATCCCACCTTTCAGGATGAACCGATGAGCTGTTGGCACATGCACTATGCTTGCGTCGAGCGACCGCTGTGCGACCTGTTGGTTCCTGAATTCTCGAGCGGTAACAAAATACCCAAACTTCACCGCCAAGCCGTCAGTAATACGCACCACCCTATTCAAGCACTGCGGCGCTGAAAGAACTGTGGTTGCCGAATCGTGACAGAGCGAGATGATTTCATCGTCCGGGAAAGCAGAGATGACGTGCCGATCCCGTATCCTAGGTAGAACAACCGCGATATCTCCCTGGAAGAACCAGTCCATTACATCTAATTCGTCTCCAAGCCGAGGGTCGGTATCGATGATAGCCAAAGCCGCACCTAGTGCTTGCGTGGTATGCACCCATTCTGCAGCAGGGAAAACTTCTAAGCTCGTTCCAGCAGCGATCACCAGGTCGACCTTTTCTTCTGCTATCCACTCGTCGATGTTGTCTGGCGCGCCAGCCCCGAGTCTCTCGCCAAACCAAACGACTCCTGGGCGCAATAAACTTGCACATTTCGGGCAATGTGGGAGTTCAGCTAATACTGCTGAGCGGGATTGACTATCAGGACTTGATAGCCATAGTAGGAAAAGAAGGTCATGCGGGGTAGCAATGTTGGTGTTTTAATCGCATGCAGTACAACGAACGTTCCTCAATGTGCCGTGAATGTCTAGTAGGGTCGACGCAGGGTGCTCGGTTTGCTCGAGGAGCCCTGATAAGATATTAGCGCACCGCCCTCATTTATTTCTGTCGTCCAGACTATTATCCCTACTATCGACATTTTGATTCACAGTCAACCATTCAACATGCCACCTAGCAAGAGCCCCCAACGCATAATGTGCAGCGTTTGGCTGAGCCGCCAATGTCTTCAGCATACGGTCGCCATAAAAGGTCCACACCGTAACTGGATCCTGTTCGAATTTCTCGGGCGAGGCAAGCTCTTTCAATTTGATGTCGCTCCACAACCCATTCGTCCCACGCCAGGTAGTCAGTCCAGATGGTGCGCTAAGCCCAGCACCCACGGCGCATAGAACTCGCGAAGAGGCTTTCAGGAAGTCTGCAAAACGTAGCCAAGCAGTTTCATCGCTAGCTCTATCCATGCTGCAGCCAGGGTAATGTTTGGGCGTGTCTTGGGGCTCGCTAATTCCAACGTTTCTGGCTCGTTCCCTGTGTTTGCATGGACCCAACGGCTCGTTGATTATAGGCTCTTGTAGGTTGCCTTTGGAGCGCTTGTGCTCCGAAAGAGGGAGTCCTCAAGACTGTTTACATGGGCGCACGTCTCTTAATTCGTCAGCTTGGGTTTCAGCGTGCTTCCATTTGCGTACGATATGGTTGGAAAGGCCGAGGCTGCGGGGGCGGGGAGGGGGGCTTGGAGACCTGCTGCAGGGCGCACGCTCTCTGGCTTATTGGCCTCTGCTTCAGATTCTTGTTGGGGGTGCTGAGACCTAAATGGAGGTGATCGTGACATGCGTTGAAAAACTCTGGGGGGTTGTCTTGCGAGTTTCTCGCTCTACAAGAAGAATTCTTTATAATCGGTGGACTGGCCTTATATGTTGGCGTTTCAGGGAGTTGCTGGGGATCGAAGCTAGACCGAATCAAAACAAGTGCTTGGCGAACGAGGGACATCGTCGCTCATTATTGTGGTCCCTTACACGACGACCATCGTTACCAATAACCGTCTCCTGACACTTTGAAATTCACGACGCGTGTATTGTCGCATTAATTCATCACGTAGCGCCGTTCAAAACGCAGGTAAGGGAATTCCTATGCAAGCTTCGATCGACCTTGAAACTTCATGAAGTCGGTGGCCTAGGTAAGCTGCGTACAACCTTAGCTACTGTATTGGTATGTACGCAAAGCCTGGATCTTCGAGATGGACGAAAGCCCCCAACATGTTCTAGCCACCGCACTATACATTGTGCCTATGACCGCTTTTGTGTGGGGTAGTGCGGACATCGGGGGATAAATATGCAATGCCGGTGGGCCCCACACTATCCATCAATATGGCAAAGAGCGAAGTTCAAGGACCTATATTGCTAGAACAGGCAATGCTCCACGACCATTGGCCACGGGAACCCAGGAACAGCGACCGTCTTTCCTCGGAAATACGCATAGTATACCCGCAAATGTTGGTATACATTATCAGGACTTTAAGAACGCGGAGTCATCCTTTGGAAAGATGCAATTGTCCTATCGTCCAACACAAGAACACTCTAACGATGGCTCCTTTTGTATTCACTCTGGCCACTTTGGCGGCCTCCGCGATGGCCTTCGAGTGCACGCGCGAGTATCTCCAGGAAACAGCGGACCGTTACGTCGACCTCATGGCAACTGGCCAACATGACCGCTTCGAGAACCTTGCATACGACATGAAATACATGGAAAACAACAAGACAGCATCAATCCTTAACGGTGTTCCAGCCTTTGGCATGACCATTGATGCCAAGCGCTCGATTCTCGATACCACGCAGTGCAAGACAATGACGGAAATCATCGTCACTCAACCGCCGCATCCTTATGTAATCCATACTCAGATGACACTCAATGCGGATGGGAACGTAAACCTCATCGACAGCATTGTAACGGACAAGGGCGACTGGGCCTTCAACGCAACAGGCACAAAATACTGGAACAGTATAGAGAGCTGGGACCCCATTCCCGAAGACCAGCGCGACTCGCGCAAAGTCGTCAAGGCAGGCGGAAAAGCGTATGCGGACCGCTGCAATGACGTTAGTGTACACGTACCCTTCGGCACTCCTTGCGCCCGTCTCGAAGGCGGAGCCTACACAGGACGCGGCAACCTCTCAGCCAACACCTGCGACATCGGCGGGCTTCCCGAACATATTCCTATGACCAACCGCAAATACGTGGTTGACGAGGTCATGGGCGTTGTGGACATCTTCATGGGCTTCACAGGTCTTGATCGTACCCGCAACACCGAAGGCGCACCGGATAGCCACATGTTCAGGATCGAAAACGGAAAGATCCGATATATTCACACTGCGAGTGCTTGCTTCGTCGATGGATGCGGCATGAACGGAACAGGTAAGAGAACTTCTCTCTTCCACCTCAATTTCTGACTAACTTCCCTAAAGGTCCTCCGCCTCAGCTCCGCCGTCATCGGTCGTTGCGGTACCTAGAATAATTTTGCATGGCTCGGTTGTTGCGCCACGAAAGGACAGGCCGCATAGTCATCGCATGGGACCAGTAGAAGCTAGGGTATTTTCAAGTAGTCGCTAAAAGAATATAACTCCGGTCGCATATTGTCCGAAGGAGGAGGTTTTCCCTCTACGTGACAGCTAGTCTCCTTCTGTACTAGCGTGTTCAGCTCGAATATCTTCAGTTTCGATAGCTTCACAATACAACCAGTTCGCATCAAAACTTCCACTTTTCATCACATATCCTCCCGCTTCAACTAACGTTTCTCAATCTCTTAAGAATCTCAGAGTATTGTTTAGAATTAACTGTACAGCTCACGATTGGATCAACTGGAGTTCTTGTGAAGCTAATCACAAGTACATGAGTAATCCTTGTACCAATCATTCAATTCGGGCCTTCGTTCTTATCGCTGAGCAAACTCAAAGACCACAAATTGATTCGTTCCATACCATGGCGACAGCTGCGTACCATGTTCCGATAGAAACGCTTGTTTTTCAACCAACATACCAATACCAAGATTCCAACCTTACCTTCCAGCATACATTATATACAGCCTGTCCGAGAACCCATCCTTCTCTCCCACATTCGAAAACTTGTACAACCCCCACCCCAACGCACGACATTTCCACCGACAAACCAACCACCATACCACAACCATGTACATTTACACCACAAACCTCACGCTTCTCAGCGCCTTGATGAACAGCACCCTTGCTGCACCCCTCGTGACAACACCTACCCTCATCATGCTTTCGTCCTCTCCAAATCCAACAACAACCACCATATCTACCACCACTCTATCTCCGACCATATCGATACGAACTACCACGCTCACACTGAGCTGGCAACCGCTGGCTATATATACTGTGGCTACGGCTACGATTTCAACGACGCTCGTTAGCGCTGCGACGTCCGGTGAGCTCGCCATGCACGATAAAGTGCAAGTCGGTGAGAGGGAGTTGGGGGGATTGTAAGCCCTGGGTGGGGGGATGATGACGCACACGAGGTATAGTGTTGCTGTGTATGGAGGGAAGAATAAAAAGGCGAAGGCCTTTGGGATTCCAGTACTATTAGGCGAGGATGAAGAAAGTAAGGTAATTTGAGTTGGGAGAGCTTGGATGGGTGAATACAGTGTCAAGTACGGGGATGAAAGTAGATTAGGAGTATTTCAAATCATCGATTTCGGAAAATCTCAAGACTTCAACGCATATCTCCCGGAAGCATAAAATAAAATAGAGCTGCTAGAACGAGTAAATATTTCGGCGGTCAATTCCGTTCACAAAGTCCATTGGCACCTCCATGCATCCATACTTAATTGTAGATGGACATAGTCGGCGCATACCCAGTTAGCCTCTCGCCATTCGTAGGGCGGAACTTGGGCTCCTTGAACCAAACATGCGCCGTCTCAGCCAGCTTCTCGACTTCCGCGAACGTGAAGTCAGGTCTAGAATTGGACTGAGCGAGGAGGTCGTAGATGCCTTGAGCATAGTCGGGGCCAATATTGTAGACCTGCGCAAGGTACTTCTTCTGTGAAACAATGTTAGCGTGTGTACGACTTTTAGCGCTAAAACGTGCGGAAAATGAGCTTATTACCTGGATGTCAGCATACTTGACAAACTTCAACATGTTGAACGTGTTCTTGATGGTGTTTTGCCTCTTTTCCGCCGACATGACACGGGTCCACAGCTCCCTAGCCTGGTCATACTCGCTCTTTTGCGCTTCGTGCCAGTAGTGGCTCTTGCGACTCATGACACAATCCGAGACCTGGTAGGGCGCCTCCGCGACATCAGGACGGAACTTGTGTGCGAAACTGTTGGGTACGTATTGCTTATTTCCGGCATGGTTGGCGTCAACACGCATCTGGCCATCGAACTGCAGCGGCGCGAATGACTTGGACATGAAGGGACAGTTGACGGGGATCTGGTGGAGGTTGACGCCGATACGGTGGTATTGAGCATCGCGATAAAAGAACATGCGGAACTGGAGAAGTGGGTCGGGCGAATCCTCAATACCGGGGACCATGCTGCCGGGCGAAAAGGCGGCCTGCTCGACATCACGGTGGAAGTTTTCGGGGTTCTTGTTCAGGACGAGTCGACCAAACTCTTGCATGGGGAATTGTGCGCGGGGCCAGATCTTGGTTACATCAAAGGGATCAAAGCCAAGCTTCTCCGGATCCGCATCCTGGGCCTCCATAACCTGGACCATGGCCGTCCATTCTATCTCCTCACCGTTCTCAATCGCCTCCCAGAGATCACGCTTGGAGTAGTCTGGGTCCTCACCGCACATCTGTGTAGCCTGCTCCTGTGTGAATTGCTTCTGACCGTGCTTGGCGATGAAGTGGTACTTGATGTAGACGAATCCACCTTCGGCGTTGACCCACTTGAAGGTATGGCAGCCATAGCCGTGGTTGAAGCGCCAGCCAACGGGCGTGCCGTGGTCACTAAAGAACATAAGACCAGCGTGGTTACTCTCAGGTGTGTTTGCCAGCAGATCAAAGATGGCGTCGTAGTCGGGAAGGAAATTCTTGGGGTTACGAGCTTGCGAGCGGATAACGTCCGGACCTTGGATGGGGTCGCGGCAGAAGAAGATGGGCCAGTTCAAACCGACGATGTCGTAATTTCCCTCCATGGTGTAGAACTTAATGGCGAATCCACGGGGGTTGCGAGCCTCATCAGGGTACTCTCGGCCAACAGTGACGGTACTGAATCGAATAAAGACGGGAGTTTTTTCTCCGACGCTGGATAGGAAGTTCGCTTTCTGCAAGGAAGTTACTTTTGTGGTCTACTATCGTTTCTTGCAGCACAGAAAAGGTGCAAGATAAGTTTGTTTGAAGACTCCAATATAACAAGACGATCATCTTCGCCACATAAAATACGGGGCAGACATGCTCGGTCCTGCTTTGCACATAGTCTGGGCTTGAAGGGATAGGGGCCGATAAGCTTACCGTGAGCTGGTCCACCTTCTTCGTGCACTCAAAGTATCCAAAGGCCCCCGAGCCGCAAGGGTGTACCATGCGCTCCAAGTTCTTGGAGCGATTGAAAGTTTGCTGCTTCTGGAACAAAAAGACATCGCTGACAACGGGGATACCGCCAATGGTCTTACTATGCGAGCTACAACGGAGTCAGAACATAATTCCTTAAGCGTCAAAGTGTGTTGTATACGGGTCGATCCAGGGAATTCCCTCGTTACTGGTGAAGTACGGTCCATCATCCTGGCGAATTCCGCCCTGAACGGCACCAGACACCTTGGCAATGATATCTGCAGGCCCCTCATTGGCACTGCCCATGTGGCTCTGGCGAGGAGCGCGCTTTTCACCCTTTAGGCTCTGGATGCCTACGAGATGGAAAAGCACCAAGTCAGCCCATGTCTGACACGAAGCTCATGAATAAGATGGTTTACTTGCCCTGGGAGATACTCTCCAACGGGTGCTGCATAGGGTCATTCTGAGTGGTGTTTGCGCCGGTCGACATAGCTGCGGAGAGTTTGCGAGGTAGGGATATAGGAATTTCCGTCAGGATGCGGAGGCGAGCTTAAGAACGCGAATGGATAGGCTGGCATGTATGCCATGGCCGCGTAAATGGCGCGCTCTTGCGCTGTTTCGTAGTTGTCATTCTGACGCGTAGAGAGAGATATACGGTAGCAATGCACGCATTCACGTGTGCAGGGGAGGTGCTCTGCTTTGAGGGCTAGTGCATGGGCAGCGATGCGCCGACTGGCCACCGTGTGCAGGGATTACCACCGCTGCGAGTGCAGACGGCACAATCTAATCACATCTCCTTACCAATAGGAAAAATATACGTCAGTTCATTATTCGCGCGGCTTTCTGGCTGTTGTACGGGTCGTCCGAAAGTAGGTGAAAGGAGTGACGTCCACGACATTTTCGCTGCAACCGACATACCTACCGGTACCCTACCGGTACCCTACCGACTACCAACCAACGAAGCAGACTAACTAAATAGAGTGGCATAAAAATAAGAGCGGCTAGCAGTGCACTGTAGCTTACCCTTCTCTCTTACCAAAGCCTGGGTATTTAGGTTGAATCTCTGTTGTTTCACAACATGTCAGTTTCGGTACTACCTATTATGTCGTTGACGTTGGTATGGGATTCTCGCACTTTTGCATGTTTGTCGCTACCGGTAATGCAGAAAGTGAGGTTAACCAATGGTAATCCCATTCCGCGCATCAGAATGGCTCCGAGGGGCTCCCCATTCCCCGGCTCCTCCCTCTTTATGATTAGCATGTCGTACCCCACTTCCTAATCCACGCGAAAACGGGTGCTGCCACCGGCCCAATCATGCAGCAAGAATTCGTCAGCGCGCGCATGCTGCACGACACGATGCTGAAAAGTGCAGTCCGCGGCTGTACTGTGCTTCATTGCGTGTTACCAGCTACCACCATTCCCTAGCGAACAAGTGACGTAGATGATGATAACCGCCATGATGACCCGCGGAAAGAACATCGCCCCTGATATACCAACGCCTTAACAAACATACCCGTCTCTCACACCCGTCTCTCACCTCAACACTCCACCCTCTACACTCCCACAATATCCCCTCCGTCCCATCGTCCCCCCACTCGCCAGAGCCGGCCACAAACCCTCCGCTCCCCAAACA